>JAAEAF010014876.1:0-47433 GCA_011037195.1 Triatoma infestans
ATCTCAAAGTGCTAGCAAAATCAGCTTTCTTTTGGAAAAATGTTTCAATTAAAAATTATATATTTATAAGGTGACCAATCGTACTTCTTTAGGGAGGACAGTCCTTCTTTTATTGGTTCTGTCCTCCCTCGAAAAGTGCCATCCTACCTGTCCTCCTTTTCAAAGTGAATTGATTTTTTATCAAAAGAAATGCCTGATATTAAAAATCAATGACAATTGTCTGTTTGAAGAAATTAGAAGACTGAAAGTATATTTAAATTCTGATAAATTAGAACAATGGGAAAACCAATAATGTTGAGATTGAATAAAAGATGGATGGAAATATTTAACCATTACCAAAATGAACACATTCCATATGAAAATTTAGTTATTATAGTTGAATTTACGTTGTGCTGCCCTGGAACTAATGCAGCAGTTGAAAGAGATTTTTTCAATTCGTAATGATTTTTTTTAGACAAGTGAGAAATCAAGATTGAATGTTGATACACACTAGCTGCAGCACTTACCGTAAAATTCAATATGAAGGATATTTGTTCCGCAGAGTTGGAAAGCATCAGAAACATTTTCTGTGGTAGCCTGCTTCATTTTGTGGTCATCGACAGGTTTCGGGCGTTCCCGCCCATCTTCAGGATTTGTTTGTCAGACAGTCTGATAATACAGACTTGCACAGAGCAAATTCAGTTTATACACTGACTGGTCTTTTTAATCGTATTTAAAACTAAAGTATTAAACTAGGTCAAAGGGCCATCAATTAGACCCCCACGTGTTGTTTCTTTTTAAGGAAAATTTGCCCCTTTAACAACCCAAAAACGCGTTTGTTTTCCACCCAGCTGACCATACCTCCCTTTGACCTTCTTTAAGAGTTTAGTTTTAAAATACAATTAAAAAGACCAGTCAGTGTATAAACTGAATTTGCTTTGTGCAAGTCTGTGTTATCACACTGTCTGACAACGCATCCTGAAGATGGGCGAACCCCCGAAACCGGTCTATGACCACAAAATGATGCAGGCTATCACGGAATGATGTCTCTGATGAAGGATATTTCTTGCTCCCAAAATTTCCAATATATTGTTAGAAAATAATATATTGACAACAAAAAATAATCATTCAGTGGAAAAAATACTCGTTTAATTAAATTTAATTAAATAAATAAAAGGGATTTAAACATAATTAATGTATTTTTGTTTGAATTAATAAAAATGTTTCATTTATTTACGTTGTACTTTTTTTCTTAAATTTTTTCGTCCTTCTTTTCATTGTAAAAAGAAAAATTGGTCACTTTAATATTTATCTATCTGTTTATGAATTAGAATACCATATTTAAGGAAATTGTTTGAAAGCGTTTCTTAAGTAAAATAGTGAAAAATAAGAAAGCCCCGTTACAGTTTGATTAATCGATTTTCTTTAAATTTGGAATTCTGGGAAGGTATTTAATATTGCTTAATATTTTTTTTTTTTTTTTTGGCGCGTCAACATCTATAGCCATTGGCGTCCGGAGCCTTCTTAGTGCACTGCCGGCCTCCGGATAGTGTTTTCTCGTTACAGATAACATTGTCCATCAACGGACAGTGAGCTGTAGAGGCTCCTAGGAACAAATATTATATACTTGATTAAAATGCACATTTTATTAAAATGTTTGCTTTTATAAAAGATTTAAGACCAGAACAAACCAAAGGAACACTAAATTCAATTTTCCCAGAAAAATATTGACAAAACTTGATAGACATGATGAAAGTGAATAAATTAACCGTAACAAGGACATGTTCAAAAAAAAAAAAATCACGAAAAACCTCTTAGTAAATTCGCAAATTTTGATTGACAGATTATGATGGTCACACCTTTTGATTGAATCTCTAGTGATAACTAAATTTGGAATATAATGTTTTGAACTTCCTTTAGATACTATCAAAACGCACAATACATACATAAACATATGCAACTCATACATATGCAGGAAACCTACCTTTTCGTAGCAATTGTTTCGTACAATCAAGGAATTCCAAAATATTATTTCTTGTGAAACTCAATTTAATTTTTGTGTTTAAATTAGGGCGTATTTTTTATCCTAACGCAAACAAATTTTTTATGGAAGGCACTGCCTGCATTAGTGGACCTCCGCGTTTCTGCGAGAATCTCGCCAATAATAGCTAATCTCCTTACAATCTCAAAAAATTTTTTCCTTCAGCAATAAGAGAAATATTTTAATAATGATAATAAAAAAAAAGATCCTATTCAATTGTTCATGTCTTTCATTAAAAAAACTAGGTCATTATTTCAATAAACAAATAAATAAAATATTGATATCATTTTTTGACAGATAAATTGATGGAACATGGTTAGATAGTGGTATAGAAAGGGTATTGTAGTCTTTTGAATTTATATATTTTTTTTTATATTAATTAAGATTGATTTGTTCAAATGTATGCATTAACATTGTAAGCTTTTATTTAAATTATATTATTAAATAATTTTAAATGATTTTAATCAAGATTAGAGGACGAGAAGCTAAAGGTATAATAGTAGCAGTGAACTTTGGATTAAATGTCAGTAGACTGTACAGGCTGACGAATGATCGGCACCAACATACGCCCTTTTTAAATATTTGAGCAGGGAAAAAGATTATCTATGTTTTTATTTGCTCTAGAAAGAGGAAATATTGAGATGGTGTCAATTTTTCAATTTCACCGGAAATATACGGTACTAAGATACGCAATACTATATCCTGTGAGACACGAAAATATGATTTTAGAAATAGATTTATAGGGTGTGTGTGAGTGGTCTATATAGTTCAGAAACGGAAAATCGTAGAAAGCTAAAACGTGATACTTCGTTTAGAATCTTTAATTTAGTTGCAACTAGATTAGATTAGATTTCATTGGGGAGAGCCACGTCTCATTCCACTGCGATTTTCATTGATTGATCTATTGTGGATCTCCAGGGTTTATAGCACATCCCTCAGCTTCGCCTTCTTAATCAGGCCTAACAAAGCTGAAAGTGGCTCCGTCTCGAAGCTCATGGCTTCGGGATTGCTAGTCCCCAGTTGAAGAAACCTTGTCCTCGCCAGGCCGGCACACTCATAAAGGATGTGTACCGAGGTTTCCTTCTCGGCCCTGCAGAAACGTACATGTGCCTATTCAGCCTGCAATGCCCTGATATTACTCCCACTATTAGCCTTATATCCCTTCAGCTTTGGCTCAGTAGATCCCTGGTGAATTTAGGTAAATGTCTTTTAATAAAGAATTTAGCCTGCCTGTGCCCTGGGGTTCTTTCCCACCATTGCAGACGCTGGTCTTCTATCCATTCCTTGATAGAAGCGTGAATAAGGCTCCCGGGCAACCCGCAGAAGGACTCGGGACTTATAAAGGTATCCTTCGAGCTCTCCCTCGCCAGGGCCCTTTCGTGGCCAAGGAACCGCGCATATAGAACTACTATAGAACGCGACAATGAGGTTTGGTTTCCGCGTCTGGCAATACAGTATTGTTCAGAATCCATCATCCAGTTGACTTTATTGATTCTTTTTTGTTTTTCAGTTATTCGCCAATTTTTCAAAAATAGCTCCGACAATTTTGTTTTTTCTTAATAGATGCCTAAACAATTTTATTTGAATCATTTTCCCGGAGAAATTTGATTACTGAGTATGCTGGGAGAGTTGCAACGTCAAAAGCTTTTTTGTAATGCCCGTTTTAGTAGATTTTATGGTTCTACCAGATATACATGTATTTTTTTTTTTATTTAAGGCGCGTCAACATCTATGTTTCATTGGCGCCCGGAACCTTCCCAGTGCACTGCCGGCCTCCGAACAGTGTTCTCTAGTTACAGATACCACTGCATAACCGGAACGGGAGAGCTGTAGAGGCTGCTAGGGAGAAAAAAATATTAATATTAATTATATAATATTAAGATGCATTAAATGCAATACCAGAATGCCAAATATTAAGAAAATCGATTAACCGGAAATGCATCTTTACAGATTAGTCTTGAGTTGTTTTTTTTTGGAAGAATTTTCTCGAAATAGGCTATGACATTTTTTCTTTTAACTTGGAACGCTACTGCATAAATATATAAATGTATCATTTTTATATTAACATTTCCCAGAAAAAATGTATTTTTGGTATATATCTTTTGAATTTTTGCCTTTGAATTTCATTGGTTACTAGGTTTTGTTGGATGATATTGGTCGCTGCCCGTTAGATTGCAATTTAATCCACTTCAAGAATGACCTGCTACGAGTGGATACATGTACTTCCACCACTATATATTTATGTTTGAATAAATTAGTAATCTTTCTAGGTTATAAGAAAAAAAAATTTGGTGTGAAACACTCACACAACTTTCTCTTACTCCTGTTCTTAAAATTATAATTGACAAAGGTTATAGTTTGTGTATCAAATTTAACGATTGTTCAGTAAAAAGGCACTTCCGGTTTACTAATTCTCTTAAAAACTCGGAATTTTGGCCACCTATTTATTTCTAGTTAATTTTGTTTGGATGATAGAATTATATAATCAACTACGATAGCACTTTAGAGGAAGCTGTAATCCCGCCCCATTCCTAAAAGTGCCCTTAAATGAATTTTCCCACGGAAATGTTTCAAATAAAAGTTGTAGATCTTTGCATGTTTAGTTTATATACCAAGTTTCAAGAAACTCGTCGGAGCCATTTATGAGAAAATCTCGAAAAAGTGAAAAAAAAATCATTCAGTAAAGTGTTAAAATAAACGCACTTCCGGTTATCCGATTTTTTCAAACTCGGAATTTCAACCACATATTTAATTTTAATTAATATTATTTAGATGACAAAATTGTTTAATAAACTGAAATAGCACTTTAGATGAAAACCTAACCCCACCCCTCCCTCAGAAGTGCCCTTAAATGAAATTTGCTGGAAAACTGTTTCAAATAAATGGTAGCTGTTGGTATGTGTAGTTGCTAACCAATTGGAAGAAACTCGTTGCGAGCGATTTTTGGAAATTGCAGAAAAAAAAACGTAAAAAAAAAAAAAATACTAGTAAAGTGGTACTTCCAGTTTAAGAATTTTGACAGATAACGCACCATCAGATCTCATGGTGATACCTAAACGTAATATCAAGTTTCAACTCTCTACGGTTTTTCATTTTTGAGCTATGCTGTTCACATACATATACCCAGACACACACACACACACACACACAAGACCATTTGCTAAAAACTACTTTTTTGGACTCAGGGGACCTCAAAACGGATATTTCCGGTGAAAACTCGATATCGAAAATTTGACACGATTACAATACTTCCTCTTACTAGGAGTAAGAGAAAGTAAAAACTGTCTGTTGATTTATAATTATATTAACTATAAGAGAAAGACTAATGAATGTTTCACACCAGATTTTTTTTTGGGGGGGGGGTTCATAATTTAGAGTAAATAATGAAGTTAATAATTTAATGCGATAATTTATTGATTTCAATAAATATAACATACTTTATTTTGTAGGTGATAAATTTACAAATAACGCCTAAGTAAAAATATGTATGGATGCCTACTTAGGAAAGTGACCCAGTTTTGTGAGGTAAACTAATGAATAATTCTGATAAGGTGCCCCTGTTTTTACTTTCATTCACTAGTTGATAATAACTAAAGAATTTAGTATTATTATTATTTCGCGTATTTAGTATATTACTAGTGTACTGATTAAAAAATAATTAGTAATAATGTAATTTGAATTTATTACTTCTAAAAAATTTCACGTAGTTGTGAAAATGTTGAAAAAAAAAGAGAGTATAATAATGTCTAACTTAAAAGAAGCTCTGAAGAAATTCAATAAAATGGATATATAATTCTTTAATATTGTAAATATTAATTTCTTAATTCAAATTTTAATTATTATTGGAAATGCATGGTCTAACAAAGAGAATAAATTTAACAAACCATCGTTAGATAAGAAAAACATTTCTTCTAAAATTTTTATTTTGCTATTCTTATGTCAGTAACCGCTGGATCGGGAGACGGGACCAGTAAGCCGGCCTTCCAAATCGCTAGATTTAACCCCCATTGATTTCTTTCTTTGGGAATATCTCAAAGAAAAAATTTATACCAAGGAACCAACAACTCAGAAGTCCTTAGAGAAGACTTAATCCAAACCTGCTTAGCAATTCCGGCGGACATGATACGATTAGCAAATTCATATGTTGGCACCGACTGCGCTTGTGCCGTTTAAGCCGAGGAATTCATTTTGAATAAATAGGAAATATTTGTTTATCTTTTTTTTTTTTTTTTTTTAAAGAAACTGGAAAATTGTGTTGTTTTAATGATGTTTTACCGGATTTTTTAATTCCCTTATGGTTTTAAATTAGCTTTTAAATTTTATCAGCATTTAAACTCTCTTATTTATTGAAATTAATAAGAAAATCCGCTTTTAATTTTAGTTAATGAAACAGAAAAATAAGCAAAAAAAAAAACACGAAAATTTACTCTTTATGGTTAAATATCTCGGCAACGGTTTGAAATATTGAATTGAAATTAACGGAATTTTTCTTAATTTCTTTAATACTTTTCAATTCAGTGGCAAAATTGGGGGTCAAAAGGAAAAAATGCCACTTTCAACTACCGATTTAAGGTGTAAGGCGGCAATAAAATCAAATAACATTAAAAACATCATAAACTAGAGCGCAAATACTTCAACAAACGTTATGTTTTCCTTTTTTGATATCTTTCTTCGTTTAAGAGTTATTTCAAAAGTGGCCCGTTTAAATGGTACACCCTGTATATCGATGAGCTCTTGTTTATGTTTAATAAAAAATTAGGTGGCATTGGAGATGCTGTTGGGGCCAACCCCTCTTCAGTACGTGGTAACGGGGGAGGCAATGAAAGGGTACCTCAGAATGAGGTGCAAGGGAGAATGGGTGAGAACCTTTCGGGGGGATCACACTAGGATCGAGGACGAAATTTGGCGAGTGAACCGATTTCTGCTATCCAAACTTGATGAGACGAGCAAGAAATGGGGATTTGAGAGAGATTATGAGATTACCATTAGTAGTATAGGGGATGATAACCTCATGAGGCCAACGGAGTCGGGCAGCGGTATTATTCGCTGCTATTCAGATGGCTCTGGCAGGAGGGCACTGGCCTGTCGGGGGCGGGAGCATGGTTTCAGGAGTTGGACAGAGGGAGTTCGGTGGCCTTGGGTGGGTTGGCCACGATCTTTCAGGCAGAGGTGGTGGGCATTATTGAATGCTGCCACCTGGTGGGGGAGTGGCAGGGAGAGTTCAAGGAAGTGCGGATTTTCTCGGATAGCCAGGCCGCACTAAGGGCTTTGAGTAAGCCTTGGTGGAGTTCGAAATTAGTGGGAGAATGTCGGAGGAAGCTCAATGCTTTAGCTCGGAGGGGTACGGTGCGCCTCTATTGGATACCCGGACACGCGGGAATAGAGGGGAATGAGAGGGCAGACCAGTTGGCTAGGGAGGGATCATCTCAACCATTTTGCGGTCTTGAACCAGCCCTGGCTGTCACAAAGACGTTTCGTGACAAACAGATTAGACTTTGGGAGACGAAAGTTTTGGAGAAACGCTGGGGGGACACGCAGGGGTGCCTCCAAGCCAAAAGATTTATAAAGACAAGTAGGCAGGGAACTTCGGAGTATCTCCTGTCCCTTAGTAGGACGGGTCTGAGGACCCTGATAGGGATAGTGACTGGACACACTTGGGTGTCCAGCCACTTGTTCAATATAGGGAGGACGTCTAGTCCCATTTGTCAGAACTGTGACGACGGAGTCAGGGAAACGGTGTACCACTACTTTTTTCAGTGTCCCCGTTTCGCTGGAACTAGGTTTCGTGTTTTTGGAAGGGCATCACTCTCGCAGGATTGTCTGCGCGAGCTGGAGTTTCGGGATATCTTGGGATACTGTAGATTAACCGGTAAGCTACCGGGGGAAATTTAGGGGGGTATCGGGGGGATAAAGGCCACATAGGCTTTGGTCCCGCGCTATTAGGCACCCGAACTATAATAATAATAAAAAATTCAGTTCTTCTACACAATCAGAGTGACATAAAATATGTTTATTGGCAACAAAAAAAAAAAATTGTTGAATGTTATATAGTCAGAAAACACGTTTAAAATTATGAACTAATGAAGCAGCTTCATTACCTACACAAGATTAGTGCAGGTCTTACCATTATGTTTTATGAGCCCAAAAGTATATAAAAAAAAAGTAAGAAATTTCCATCCTTTGTTGTTAATAATTATTAGATCTTTAGAGTTCTATAAAAAGATTCAAATTTGGAAAATTTAAATTAATTTTTTTTTTTTTTTGAAAGTTTTTGTGAACTACAATTTTAACTAGAGTTAAATTCTCCCAATCAACCATATATTTAAGCTGTAGTTTTCTGAAATTAAATTGAAATAATATGTTTAATTCTACATCCCCAGAGTAACAATTCAGATAAACTAGATATAATATGTGGGGACAAACTGCAACCCTATGTTTAAATAATCAACAAATCTTTATTCAAAATTTGTACAAAAGAAAACCACCAAACTTTATGCAATATCTTGCGTATAGGGTGATACCCGGATGCCCCTTCAAACACTGGAAACATTCAAATATCCAGTGCGCCCTCTGTGGCTGATAAAAGGATAAAAATGCATACCATTTTATTGTTATATGTCCCCCATCCCTATTGAGTAGGTAACCAAGAAATGGTTGACTCAGAGAGGAATTTATTATCAACGCAATCTGTGGCGCAATATAATGGATGTGTTAGGTGGAGAGAATTTGTCTGGTTGATGAAATGAGATTCACTTTATTTAACACTGGTTAACTAATATATATTAATTAAGAGACCAAGACTGCCTGGACTTTAAAATAGAGAAATGTTTAAGGTAGTCTGGTAAATGGGTAATGACACGTAGTGATTGGATGTATTGAACTGTCCTCAATTGTATCGAACTGTCTTTTCATGGACTGTCCATCGCTATATTTATACAGTTTCTCCCACTCCAATCCGAGAGAATGCTTGGGTTTGTTTCTTTTCTCTTACTGTCTTTGGTTGCTGTTACATCATCTAGGTGGAGAGAATTTGTCTTGTTGATGAAATGAGATTCACTTTATTTAACACTGGTTAACTAATATATATTAATTAAGAGACACAGACTGCCTGGACTTTACAATAGAGAAATGTTTAAGGTGGAGTGGTAAATGGGCAATGACACGTAGTGATTGGATGTATTGAACTGTCTTTTCATGGACTGTCCATCGCTATATTTATACAGTTTCTCCCATTCCAATCCGAGAGAATGCTTGGGTTTGTTTCTTTTCTCTTACTGTCTTTGGTTGCTGATCTCTCTTTGGTTGCTGTTACATCATCTAGGTGATTTGTCTTGTTGATGAAATGAGATTGACTTTATTAACACTGGTTAACTAATATATATTAATTAAGAGACACAGACTGCCTGGACTTAACAATAGAGAAATGTTTAAGGTGGAGTGGTAAATGGGTAATGACACGTAGTGATTGGATGTATTGAACTGTCCTCAGTTGTATCGGACTGTCTTTTCATGGACTGTCCATCGCTATATTTATACAGTTTCTCCCACTCCAATCCGAGAGAATGCTTGGGTTTGTTTCTTTTCTCTTACTGTCTTTGGTTGCTGTTACATGCAAGCAAGGCATGAGTCCGCAACTGAGCGGCGGCAAATTTAAAAAAAATGTGCAATGAGTTATAAAACAAGTTACAAAAGTTATAGACTTTTTTTTTTTTTACTTTAAGCGATTTTATTTTTTCAATTAACAGTATCTCAAGACTCATAATTAATTTCTTTGTTATTTCACTATTTAGTTCCTTTCATTGGACACGGTGACAGGGCAATTTAAAGCAAGTTTAATATTTAGTTTAGTCATACCATTATATCAAAGTGGAAATTTTGGGTAATATTTTAGTTGTTCGTAATATTCAAACTTTATTCAGTGGCACTTTAGACGGAAGCTTTAACATCTCAGCTCTAAAATCTTTTTCACGAAATAAAAAAAATTCAATTAATGTATTATGTATCCATAATAAAGGGTTGGAAGTTTTAAAGAAAATATTTTTGAGAAATTTGAGAAAGTAAAAAACATTTAATAAACGAACACTTCAGATTAAAAAGTTTCGTCTATTTCCGGATAGTTAATCATATATAATATTAAAATGGCACTTACACGTAATAGAAATCTTAAAGTTATAACTTTCTCAGAAATACCATCAAATCAATATTTCTGAATAAATGTAACAATTTACATTGTGTAACTAAGTACGAGTATTGTGTGTTTACTGTGGGATAAGAGTTTTTTATCCATTGTTAATATAATAATAATAATAATAATAATAATAATAATATGTTTACTAATTCAACCAATGGGACTGGCAATGTTTATCAAAATATTTTTTTAAACATTGTTTACACACAGCTTTTAACGACCTCGTTTAAGGCCGTTTTTGAAAAACTAGCGATAAAAACTGAAAAAAAAAAAAAAAAACATTCATTAAAATCACAATATCAGCTGACTGTTTGCGATGAAATTTTTATAGTCTGTTTCCCTGGTGATTTATAAACACTCTATTTTGAGCAGTAACAATCATCTGAGAAATTTTCTAGAATTTGAGAAAGATCTGCACTAGCGACGGCTCTAGTCAGGCTCTCGCCCAGACCCTTTTGCGCTCATCGCCGGCTACCCTCTTACTCGTCAAGACATAATAGTAGTATGAAAGAAGCTATATAATAATTAACAACATTGCAGTTAAAAAAATAATAAAACATTATTATTATTATTATTTGTCTGGAGGGGCCAAACCCTACGCTATCCAAAGCCTCACTGGGCCCATATAGCTACCTCAAGAGAAACAACAACAAACCGGGTCTAGAAACAAAATCCAGACCCGGATCTAATCCATCTAAGATTCACCGCAGTCCGAATAAATAGGAAAATAACCTTGAGCGGAAATAGCCCTAAGCTCTTCCACAGACATCCTATTCCGACCAAAGTTCTTGAACCTAATTTCCTCACAACCCAGGCAATTAGTCATTAGTTGGATTGGTGTTTCCTCCTCTGTCTCACAGACTCTGCAAAATGGATCCGGCATGAGCCGGCATTATGTAGAGATGCCTCCTTAAACCACAATGTCCAGTAAGAGATGCAACCAGATGCCTGATAGAGCTCCATGAACTACAGCATTAATTAACACACACCTTATTAACTATCTTTTGTCATTGACGGCAGAGTATGGGCACGATACATATATTTCCGGAGAAAAATGCGATATTTCCGGAGATTGTAATATTTCCTTTTCCACGCTCGTACTGATTGTACATTATGCCACAAAATTTAGATTTATATGAATACTCTGCTATAATCGTTTTCTAAATTTTCTAAAATTTCATATTAGTTTGATGGTTGATTCTATTTCTTTGCCTCCCTTCCGCATAGCAGGTTTGATTTTTAACTAAACAGGAAGTGTTATTTGTTAAGACGCTCAAACTTTAGGGTGTCTAGCGCATTCACCAGTAGCAGGAAATCCCAAGAACGATCGAACAGATAGAGTAATGAGTCCTCCTTCTCAGAAGGCGCACTCATCTAACTTTTATGAAAAATGGAAAAAATCATAAATCTGGGTCTTAATAAAACAGCGATAATTCTAAAAACGTTTGAAATTAATCAGCGTCCCAGTTGTTCTTCAAGAGTTATCTATAGCATTAGTGGAAAGTACAAGTCAGATATCTATAATATGGGAAACGTTTTCGGAAACAGTTGGGAAAGTATACTTCATCTAGCCTAATATTTCGTCGACTCCATGGTCGAATCATTGTCCACCATATCTTACCCATGATGGACATAGAAAACATTGCTGAACAGTCAATCAATAAATATTTAAAGAAAACTTAGAAATAATCTGCAAATTATTCATGTGAATACCATAAATTATGAAATTCACATGTCCAGGTTACAAGACTATGCTTACTGTAACCGATCATGTAGATGCATGTTTATTGATGACATCAAATACTTTAGAGCATCTGAATATACCAAATAATACGGCTTGCATCTGTCAGATTTAGATACTTATCAAAGAGATATGATCTTTGCCAATTCTTCGAAAGGGATAATTGAAAGCATCCAGCTATATGGCTGTGAAACCTTGGACAGCAGCAACAAAAATAGCATAAAGTTTACGTGTGTCCGAAATGTATTATTGGACAAGACCAGCGCAGTGTTCTAAGGTGAAGAAGCTGAGGTACTGCAAGATAAGGAGTGCAACAAGTTGTAGTGGAGAGAATCCAACAAAAGATCCTCACTTGGTATATGCACGTATGGAGAATGTAGGCGGGGATAGGTGGACCAAAAGGCGCTTTAATTGCAACTCCCTTTCCAGAAGAAAAGAGGTCGTCTACGTAGAGATTGGCTGCAGGAGGTTCAGGATGAAATGGCAGTTGGGTTCTAGAAGAGGACGATTGCCACGACCAAGAGATGTGGCGGAGTCTGGTCCGATACAGGAAACCTGTAATTAATAATAGTAATATCATTAATATTTTTTAATATTAATTTTATAAAATTTTTCTATTACTTTTTTCTGGTGTCAAGGGGAAAAGCTGCAGATTTCGTTTGAGAAGTCGAAAGTGATACTCATGAAAGGCAAGCTTCATCCCAGAACAAAGAATAGCCCACGTAACCCAATTCGAGTATCTGGGCGTGCTCCTGGATTGGAAGCTTTCTTTTAAGCCCCATATTCAGCGGGTCGCTTCTAGATGCCTAAACTTATACCAGGGGATCAAAAGAGTAGCCCGTGGAGAGTGGGGACTGAAGACTGGTGTGGCTCTGACCATCTACAGGGGCGTGATTGAGAATGTCGCAACGTACGCATCTGCCTGTTGGGCTGAAAAGCTGGACATGCGGTCGTACAGCGGCATTCTATTAAGAATGCAGAGAGCTATTTTATGCTCGGTGACTAGGGCCTATGCGACGGCGTCCACGGCCTCCTTACCGGTGGTTGCTGGAGTGTTGCCGCTCGATCTCCAAGCAGAGATGAGGGCCCTAAGATACAAACACCAAAAGAGGACATGATCGTTCTTGATGGTCGGGAGTTGTCCAGTCAGATGCCTCCTGCTCTCGCAAAGAAAACGATCCGAGAGTATGAGATAGGGAAGTGGCAAAGACGCTGGGACGAGGCAGAGACAGGAAGAACTACTTATGAGTTCTTTCCAAATCTGCATCACAGACTGTCGATGCGATGGCTGCGGCTATCCCAGACCGTAACACAATATTTCACGGGGCATGGGGAGTTCAATTCTAAGCTCTTCGACTTGGGATTGAAAGATTCCCCAAATTGTGAATGCGGTCAGCGGGACACGGTGCATCACGTTCTCTTCCGGTGTCCTCTCCTCGACGAGGCTAGAATCCATATGGAATTCAAGCTGATAAGTAGAGGGGGGGAACTGGCCGGGAGAATGTAAAGAGCTGGTAACGAATGCAAGAAACTTCGAAGACTTTGTCGAGTTCGCTCAAGAAGTCGCAGTGATAAGAAGGACTAGACGTATAAGTAGAGGTCCGCCTCCCCGTGGCAGGGACGGGAACTTATCTACCTAGTAGATAAGGCTAAGTGACCATAGGCACCGGTTTTGGCGCTATGCGCTTGGTACGGTGGCTAAGAGTGTGCGTAATAATAATATTACTTTTTTCTAGTATATTCAGAAACTTCTTAAAGAAAACGATGGAAAAATGTCACCTAAACAATCGAAGCAGTACTGAACGAGTGTCATCACTAGAGAGCGATATATTTATAGAAGAAGCCAGTCAAAATATTCAAAGTGGCAGAACGTCCGGGGATCAAAACAGTTCCGAAAATGCTCCAGTTGTTAAAAATAAATTATGTTATTCCTTAACATAATTTAACAAAGTGTAAATATGGTTAGGTGATTATTATTATTGCTTTTAAATTCTACCTCTCCTTTTTTTTTTTTTTAAGATGGCGCTATATTGCATGCACCCGGGCGACGGATGTACACTTGGCGCCCCTGTTTACAATACTCAATAGTATACGAGTATGAATACATTTTCTATGAAATACTAGTATTTTCAGATTAGCTAAAGTGGGTTACGACATCTCACATAACGGGTTACAACCAAGCTCACTTTCTTTACAAGTATATTTATGGAAATCTAAATATTACGTAAGTAGACATTGAACAAAACAGTTTTTTTTTATTTTATCTTTGTCAACCTTTAATATTATATGGTCGCGTTGAATAATGGGACCATTAGATGGAATTGCATTGAAATACTACGAGATTCCACTATATTACAATGTCTAAAATTCTAAGGAATTTTGTCGTACATACACAAGTGACAGTTTTTATTTATAGCATAAAAAAACAAATTACTTCAAAATATGGTAATTTTGTTATATTTAAAGGAATAATTACTCCATTGCTGGCAATCCTAGAGTGGAAAACAGTTTTATACTAATTTATAATTTATTTCCAGTATAATTAAAGAAAAATTTTGATTAATTGTACACATATGGTATTATATGTAAATCAGTTTAAAAATAACCGTGATTTTAGACTGGCTATTTATATATTTAAAACGTTTCAGATTTTTAAAATTGTTAATAATTTTAATACTGTAACCCAGAATTTTTAACAAGTCTAGCCCAATGTTTTGAAGCCATGCAGTGATGAATGGTGAACTGTGGATAATTTACTCACACTTATATTTACGATTTACTGAGTAAGATGAGAGGAGAATGTGGAGTGTAGAGCGACCGAGTGAATAACCGTTAATGTTGGTAGCGTGATATAGAAACTGATAGCGTTGGCTCACGTGAGTTGCTTCAAAAGCTATGTAGCTAGTCAGCACTCTTGCTTGTTCTAACGGTGGTGAGCTAGTGTGGCTAACTCGGTCAAAGCTTCAAGGATGATTTGCGTCTTGCCTACTTTCCAAGGTGACTAATCAATAATTTCTAATCTCAAGGATTTCTGGCTTTTTAGCCCAGTTTTTCTTGGTGAGAGCTTGGGTTCTTCTAGGTAGGATATTGGCTGACCAATTTGAAGTTTATTTGCCAAGGCATTGTATAGGGAGTGACAGATGAGGTAATGCCTCACCACTTTTTAGATTAGCTAAAGTGGGTTACGTCATTAATACGATGTTTTTTAGTATTTTGTATTGCTATTCAGTTCAGCTCTTTTTAGTCAAGTACAGGGATTTGCTTTTCTGCGCCTAGATTCGGCTGCTAATGGAAACATTGTGGCTATTTGTATGGTGAATTTTCTGACTTGATTCTATACACCACTATAACAGATATACTAATATACACACCCTCCTACCGGATAAAATGTCCACTACATATATACGTAATTTTGAATAAATGGGGAGGGTGGAAATTTAAATAGATAAACACCTGATGAAATAGATGTTCTCATTTTTCTTTTTAAACATTTTTATTGATGTTTACGACTGCAATAAGTAAAACAGATATCATCTGAATAATATGTACGTTGGCTGAAGGCTGCAGGCACACGTGAACTGATCTGCCATCCAGCTATGGCAGTCGCAATAAACCGTTAAGGTTGGTATCTCACAACTAACCTACAAGACAGCTGATTATATAAACCATCGACGCTTCAGTCGTCGTGATGGGTTAGAGCGGAGAGTTGTGGTTGAGGGCGCTTGGATTAGTGGATTTGAATAAGAGGGCAGTTGGGAATGGAACTATAGATAACGAGACTTGGCTATCGCAGAAACGAAGGGAATTTTGTCGTTGTGAATGGTTTGATTGGAAACTTAGAAGGGACCAATGGCTATGGTTCTTAGGATTTTGGACTGTAGGGATTTAATGCGATAAATGCCTTATAGTTCGATTCCGGATAGTCCAAATAAAGGCTATTGGAGAATAATACAGTTGTCGTTTGTTGTATAATGTAAGTTTTAAACGTTTTTCTAGAATTTTGTATGTGTTATTTAGAGTTCAGCTCTTTTTAGTCGAGTATAGGGATTTCAGGTTAGTCGTTTCTCGAAATTGATACCAAGGTAACGAACTTTTGTGATGGTAGGTAAAGAAATATGGTTCAATTATAGAGGAGGAAGGGTTTTTCGATAATGTGAAAACCCTGTAATTAGATTTGAGCTGATTTACCTTGATTCTCCACTTTGGGAGCTAGGGTTCGAGGATATTGAGAAGGGATTAAAGATGGCGAGTTGACATGACGGGGTTTAGGGGAAAGGATAACCGTAACTCTGGTGAAGATTGAGGTGATAGTATAATGAGGAGGTGATAGTGGAGGAGGTCGGCAGTGATACTGTGCAAAGAAGGGGAGCAAGCGTGCTGCCTTATGGAACGCCAGCGTGAACAGGAAATATGGGAGAAAAGGAGGTTCCTTGGACTAAATCGGCGAGATCGGCGATCGGCGAGATACGAGGATTTGATTTGAGGATGAGATAATAAGTAGAAGGAAGGATGCCCTTAAATATTCACAACAATCCCGGGTGCCATACTGAACCAAACGCTTGAGAGATGTTCTCATTTTGATTAGGTATTTCTACTAAACTTTGCCCTAATTATTAGGTATTTATAAACATTCAATTTTAATTAATAAGCACGCTTTGCGATGACTACTACATCTTGAATATATTTTATTAAATAGTAATTATGATCAACAACAATATCGTAATTGTTCAATCGCTTAGTAATAATGGATAAATTTCTATTAATACATTACTAAGATTGAATGATAGTAATCGAAGTATTAAGCTAAATATTATTCAGTATTAAGTGGAAAAGTAGAAATTGATTACAAAAGTGTTTACCTATTTCATCAGCCATCTGGAGTGTTTGTAATATACTTCTTCTGTTTGTGACGTCACTTTTTGTTTATATCATCTGTTTTTAATTTTGTTGTGGCTTTTTATTAAATTTTATACACTACTAAATCATCAACATTTCTTTTTTCCTTTTTTTCATTGGCCTAATGGAGTTGGTTGCAAAATTCACACTGCTAAAACCTAATCATCTCGGTAAATTAAAACAAATTTTTTTTAAATAATTATGTTAATTTAGCTATTGAGTAGGGGTGGGGGTGGGATGTTTTAATTGAATTTTCTCTATACATTTGTTCGTGTGTTGAACTGGTAACACAAAATAAAATAATGAAAATTTACAAAAACCTCAAACTTCTGATTTAGGAATCATCAGAGAATTTTGACATGAAGTTTCGGTCGAAATGCGTTAACCAATATCCCTATTTACTGATTTTTCTTTTTTAATTTTTTTTTTTAAAAAGCGATTTTCTAAAGAGATATTTTATTTCAAAACTTATATATGATTCGTCCACTATAACTCTATAATGAAATACGAGGTGTGTAAATTAAGTAATGAGACTGATTTTCTAGTGTTCGATCTGGCAACACTGGAGACGCGGCGCATGCGTGGTAGGGCAAGTAAGCATCTGATACACGTCCAGTGCAAATTTGAAAATGCTAGAGTTGTTGCACTGTCCGTAGTGACTTTTTTTTGTGAGCAAGGTTTTTTCAGTGCGTTTTAAAAATGAGTGACATCAATTACGAGCAACGTTGTGCTAACAGGTTTTGCTTCAGACTTGGGCACAGTGCAATGGAAACGTTTGAAAAACTGTGCCAGGCCTATGGAGACAATGTTTTGTCGAGAACACAGGTTTTTAGGTGGTTTAAGTTGTTTGCAGAAGGAAAGGAATCAATTGAAGACGAGCCTCGCAGTGGAAGGCCTTCATCTTCAAGAACCGACGAAAATGTTGGCAGAATCCGCGATCTCGTGCGTTCAGATCGTCGTTTGACAGTCCAAATGATCGGCGAAGAGTTGAATTTGACTCACACAACCGTTCATCAAATTTTGACTAATGAATTGGGGATGAGAAAAATTTGTGCAAAAATGGTTCCGAAAAATCTTTCACACCGCGATTTCTATTAATGAGTATTTGGCCAGTAATAACATTCCTGTGGATCCTCAGCCTCCTTATTCACCCGACTTGAGTCCATGTGACTTGACCCCAAATTGAAAAATCACCTCAAGGGACGTCATTTTGGAACATTGGAGAATATTCAAACAGCCGTAACCGACCAACTGAAGTCTATTCCAGTATCGAGTTCCAGCACTGCTATGACGAATGGAAGAATCGTCTTCAGCGTTGTGTGGCTTCCCAAGGTAGTTACTTTGAAGGGGACAATGTTGAATTGTAATTTTATTTGAATAAAAAAAAGATAAAAAATCAGTCTAATTACTTAATTTACACGCCTCGTAAGTATCGCTAAATTTATAAACTTGCAACGATTACGTGGGTTAAACCATGTTCACAGAATGAAAAGCAAAATGCCTAAAAAACGGCTTCACTACAAGATTTAAGGGAAAAGAAAGTTTTGTAGGCTCAAACAAGATGGTTGTCCCAAGTGTCCGAGGGATGTACGAAGAACTGCTGGAAGAGGTTGGCTTTGAACCGTGAGCAATGGGGAAAGCTTTTAGTGGAGGCCAAAGTTCACAAGAAGAGGTGTCCGTAGATTGATGGATATGGATTTGGTCTATCACTTTTATTTGAAACACTTTTCAGGCTTTAGGGAGGTTTAATGGAAGAAAATATCAATAACGAAGATAGACTTATCCCCTAAATTCAGTATAATGCTCGATCTACAATTATAATTAAAAGGATATAATTAGTTTATCGAATAGTCTTAGATATATCTATAGATATACTGAAAATACCTAACAAAAAAAAAATCAATGAAATATAAGAATACATATTGTAAAAACGTAGATAATAAATAACACAGTAACAGTTTAGACATTATAACTACTAATAGAAAAAATGTAAATACAACTGATTACAATTCGCATATTAATCGCATCTAAAAATCCCAAAAATTTGAACATTGCAGTAAAAAAAAAAAAAAAAAGAGATGTGTGTTTTCCTTTCTGTTGCAAGTGTTGAGATCAATTTTGATTCGTCAATTTTATGAAATTGAGTTTTAAGCAGAAATAAATATTTTGATGTCCTTGAGTCAGAAAATGTGGCTTTTTAGAAATGATCTGTGTGGAATTCAAAAGCGGAAAATCACGAAGTGCCGGATAAAGTCATGCAGGTCATTCAACAAAATGGAAAAAATTAATCGGGGAAAGAAGGCATCGTTATTTAAAATCGGTTTTACTTCCAAAAGGAATTCAATCGTACCCTGCATAGTTCATAATTGCTGATTCAGTGATATGATAATAAAAGTAATAAAAAAAAATATATATATATATAACGCTAAAAGCAAGATAAATACTCGTATATCATAAGTAACATATAATACGAATTCATATGCGTATCATTGGAATTATATATTGTTGTTCTTTTAAAATATATTTGCCACTATAATTTATTTTTTGTCTTGAAACTACATTTTTGTCGATTAATGATTAAATTTCTTATTTTTATTTAGTAAATAAAGTTTGGTTGGCCTCACTCATAAATGTAGGTGGTGGTGGGGGTAGCTCATGCTAATTTATAGACACTGTAGTAGACAGAGGATAAACGACTTGATCAGCCCTCTCAGTAAAACTTTTTAGGCAGGATAAATCTAAATTCATAGTTCCCCCCCTCCACAAACCATCTAAAATAAATTTTTCTATAAAAATGTTTCAAATAAAATCGACAGATCTGTATCTCTGTTATTAACATTTCAAGTTTAAAATAAATCGATGAAGCCGTTTCTGAGAAAATACCAAAAAATTCCCTGAAACCTATTCTGCGAAGTAGCATTTTCGGTTAACAGATTTTCTTCAAATAAGCAAAGCTAGAATTTGTTATCTTAATAATAAGGAAAAATATTTTGTAGATTTCTTTTTTTTGGGGGGGGGGGGGGCATCAACTTTGAGGTCATTTGCGCCCCTCAGATAGTTTCCGTTTTTGAGTCGATCCGCGTGACCCGGGATGTATGTATTCTACCCTCGTGGCATCCAAATCAGTGCCTTGCCAACATTACTGAATATACTCGTAGTACCACACATCCCCTCTTATTTCATCGATCATGTCGACGAGGGGGTGTGGAGATCTCTTGTTGGGCCAAACCTTTTTTAAATAAATCTTATATGGTATATTAAATAATATCATATATGTAGTAAATTAATTAGAAAATTTCTGGATCTATTTGTATCTTACAACCATTGTATATAGATAAATAATGAAGAATTTTATTTATTATAAGCAAGAAACTATTCTGAAGAATCAATGTAACCTATCAGAGACATTTTCCGTGGTAGCCTGCTTCATTTTGTGGTCATCGACCGGTTTCGGGCGTTCGCCCATCTTCAGGATGCGTTCTTCACACAGTGTGCCAACACAGACTCGTACAGAGACTTAGTTTCACACTAACTGAGGTGTATTTTTAAATACTAAACTCTTAAACTAGGTAAAGGGATGTGGCCAGATGGGTGGGAAAACACGTGTTTGGGTTGTTAAAGGGCAAATTCTTTTCTTACAGTGGACGCGGGGGTTTAATCTTTAAACTCTGTTGTTGGAGGAAGACTTATTTCACAATTAACTAACCAAAATATTAAGAATATACAAAAAATAAAAAATAAGATACACAAAATAAATCTAAATAAAATTAAACAACGATTAAACTAATATTTTAAATTCATTCATTCGCTTAAAACTGAACGATTTTTTATATAATTAAGTTAAGTTTTCCAGTTCCAAAGAATTAAGAAATTCCAGTCATTCTTTCACTTTTTCACGCAACCCTCACATCCTCGCAAGCATGTATACCTAATTATGTTTTCTTATATAATTAAGTTTTTTATTATTATGCATCCCACAAACCATGTCACATCCTCACTCACATACATCATCCAATTTTTTTATTTTTTATTTTTTATTTTTAAATATATATATATCTAAACTAGTAAAGTTATATGTACATAGTAGATTTAAAACTAAACCTAAACTAAAATCTATTATTTAATATATTTAATTTTTTATTTTTAAATAATTTTCATATATTAATAGATTTTAAGTTTAAGTTTAGCTTTAAATCTACTATGCATGTATAACTTTACTAGTTTAGATATATATATATATTTAAAAAAAAAAAAAAAATTGGATGTTTTATTGAGTAAAAATATGTTGGATGATGTTATATTGAGTATTTGGATGACGTGACATGGTTTGTGGGATGCATAATAAAAAACTTAATTGTATAAGAAAACATAATTAGGTTATACATGCTTGTGCGAGGATGTGAGCTTTGCGTGAAAAAGTGAAAGAATGACTGGAATTTCTTAATTCTTTGGAACTGGAAAAACTTAATTTAATTATATAAAAAAATCGTTCACTTTTAAACGAATGAATGAATTTAAAATGTAAGTTTAATCGTTGTTTAATTTTATTTAGATTTATTTTGTGCATCTTATTTTTTATTTTTGTATATTCTTAATATTTTGGTTAGTTAATTGTGAAATAAGTCTCCCTCCAACAACAGGAGTTGAAAGATTAGAGCCCCGCGTCACTGTAAGAAAAGAAATTTGCCCTTTACCAACCCAAACACGTGTTTTCCCACCCATCTGGCCACATCCCTTTACCTAGTTTAAGAGTTTAGTATTTAAAAATACACCTCAGTTAGTGTGAAACTAAGTCTCTGTACGAGTCTGTGTTGGCACGCTGTCTGAAGAACGCATCCTGAAGATGGGCGAACGCCCGAAACCGGTCGATGACCACAAAATGAAGTAGGCTACCACGGAAAATGTCTCTGATGCTTTCCAGCTCTGCGGCACCAACCACCACAACAATGTAACCTATTTGCTTGCTGTAAGCTATTTTATTTTAGGTGTGCAGTTTTAGTTTAACAAATATTCCTGCACACACTCAAGTGAACTATCCTAATGTTAATCTAAACCTAATGGGGTTGAAATAATTTTATAAAATTTCTTTCAACCCCAAAATACAAAAACCTAAACTAAAACATTCATCCTAACATTTCACAACCAATAAATACATTCACACATAAAAGCATTCTCGCTAATAAATACATTCTCGTTAATAAATACAATCACGCTAATAAATACATTTACGTTAAAATTACATATACATTTACGTTTAAAGAAAATGAGAAATTCAAGAAAAATATTGTAAAAAAAAAAACATTCAATAAAGTAATACTTCATTGCGATTTTTTCAAGTAAGTAAAAATGAGTAAAAAAAAAAAAAAGAAAAAATAAAGGTAAATATAAATTTATTTTAATTTTGGAATGATTCCAACATATAAAAAGACCTTAGTCTAATATTTTCTCCTTTCTCTGACGTAAAGGAGAGAAAAAAAAAACATTTGCGGAATCGGAGGAATAGAACAAGCGAAATAAGAAAATAGACGGTGAGGTTGATCGGCTTTGTCAACTGAATTGTATTTCAAATTGTAAACAAAATTAATAATAATAAGAATAAATTGAATTTGAATTTGAATAAACATTGCATTGTACCACCCAATGTAATAAAACTGCACATTATTTAGAACTCTGAGCTAAATAAATTATAATAAATTTTATATGCTTTTTAGAAATAATTAAAGTTTAAAAAGTTCATGGAAAGTTTGCTGTAATTTTCTTTCTTTTTTTAAAAAAAAGAAGAAATTCCTAATTTTTTTAATAAGTTTGTTTTCTATTAGTTTCTATAGATGGAATTTATATTCACTTTAAAACTTTGAAGTTATTCTTAATTTAGAAATAGTTGTAAAAATTAAATGCCAACAAATGTAAAGAATGAAATAATGAAATTCTTATTTATTTAAAATAAAATTTACAACATAATTACTAGAAAGTATTTACTAAATGTAATCACATAAATAAAGGAAGTAAATTTAATTTATGTACAATATTTACAACTAACATTCAACTAATAGTTGGATATGTGCCAAATGTATGTATGTTTGTATGTCTGTTACTGAATTCTGTCTTAAATAATATTATATAAAGCGTGTTTAGTTTATCTTCCAAGAAATCGTTAGATTTTTTTAAAGTAATTTTATTCGTTTTAATGATAAATTTTTATCATTTTAATTATAAAACTTAATTTATTTATATATTCATTTGCTATTTTATGTATATATTAATTAATGTTTAAGGATGGGAAAAGCAACATGTTGACACTAATGATAACTTTGGATTGTAAATGCTTACAACTGTCAATATATTATCGGGGGGGGAAAAAAAAGTTCTAGAAATTAAGGGATGACACATCCAGACTGAGGTTTATGCTATTCTTTGTTGTGTTTTGGATGAGAGGGTACGTGGCATTAACTTAAAAAGGTATCTGTATTTGCTCGGACAGCCAGGCTGCGTTGAAGGCGCTGAGTTTATGTGTCTTCACTTCCAGGTTGGTGTTAGAATGTTCTAAAAGACTGGAAGAATTTTCTTCTCTGAAAAACGTGCTTCTAGTTTGGGTGCCAGGTCACATGGGAATTTTTGGGAATGAGGAGGTGGATAGGTTTGCCAAATTAGGCGCCTCTCTTCCTTTCATTGGCCCCGAGCCTGCTGTTGTGGCGTGTTTCTGGCACATGTCTGTCAGGCTTCCAGACATGGACAGCTTCACAGCATTCATCCTTATGGATGAGCTCAGAGTTGGTTTTCGGCAGTCCGAAATGCTCATCGGGGGTACGGCCAAGGCCATTAGTGAGACGTTGCTGTGTTTTTCACGGAGCGCTCTTAGGCATCTGGTTGGATCTCTTACTGGACACTATGGTTTAAGGAGACATCTCTTCATAATGGGGCTCATGCCGGATCCATTTTGTAGAGTCTGTGAGACAGAGGAGGCAACACCCATCCATCTTATGACTGATTGTTTGGGTTGTGAGGAAATTAGGTTCAGGACCTTTGGTCGGAATAGGATGTTCTGTGGAAGAGCTTAGGCTATTTCCGCTTAAGGTTATTGTCCGATTTATTCGGACTGCGGTGAATCTTAGATGGATTAGATCCGGGTCTGATTTTTGTTTCTCTTGGGGTAGCTATATGGGCCCAGTGAGGCTTTGGATAGCGTAGGTTTTCCCTCCCCACAGACAAATAATAATAATAATAATAAGGGATGACACAATAATATTCCACACTCCCCTTCGTCGACTAGATCGATGACATAAGTGGGGAAGTGTGGGAGAAAATTAACAACCAACGGCTCCACCCAACCTTGCTGAGCAAAGTATTGTGATGGCTGCCAAATAAGGTACTGGTGACATTCCAGCTCGTGTTGCCACAGATTGGTAAGATGTATAACACGAATATGGGGCGCTAATGACCAAAGCTGTCGATGCGCCCACAAAAAAAAAAAAAAAAATTATTGGGGAAAATAAAACAATCCTATCTTTTCAACGTTTCTTGCAGCTTTATCTTTCTAAAGAAAAGTTCTGCAAGCTCGTTCGCTTCTCGTTTCATCCAGGAGATAACGCGCTCTTGAAGGTTAGGCTCTTTGTTAGATCCATTAATTATGTAGATATTTATACAAATTTCTTTTTTCCATTTTGCTGAGACACTATCTTGTTTAATGTATGGCACTTCTGTTTAAGTTGATGTACTTCTGTTTAGTTAGTTAATGTAGTAATGGAATCTTTATACTATAGTGGTTGATATGTGTGTTTAATGCATATAATTTGTAAAGTACATGGTCATTTTTTTTGTTTTATTTACTCTAGAAGTGATATATGCATGGTAACGGCTGCTATTTTGATTACCTGAACTCAAGTAAGGCCCATGTAAGGCCTTGGCCTCCGTTAATACATTCTCCGTTCTCCGTGCCCCCCGATCTGCCACCTTTCTTCTCCACTATCTTATACCTACTTACCGCCGATACACTTCTACATCACACATACAACGCAATCTAAATCGCCCCCTCAATCTTCTACCTCCGGGAATGCCCCTTTCAATGTTCTGTGCGGTGCTTTCCTTCTTCATCTTATACATATGACCCATAATCCATCAAACACAACCCATCTCTGTTTGACTGCTTACACCACTAAAACAACTCTCTTAACACCGCGTTATTCGCCATTTTGGCACATTGATCCATATAACTGCTCAATATCTTCCACTTCCAGTGGTTTTCAACAGCGTCCACGACTCCGAGCCATATTACAGATCTTAGAACAAACACTTTAGACAAATAGTTTAAATTGTCAGGGCATTTATTTTTGAACGCATCCAGACAGATATTTTCCGCCGTTTTACTCTGTTATCTGTAACTCGGATTACATCGTTCTTATTAGTGAAGTCAGCGCCTAGATACTTAAATTCTTTCACTTCATCGAAACCCACTGGTCTGGGCTAATTCCCTAAACACTCAGAACTCGACAGGCCATGACCATCTACGAGTATTTCGTCTTCCTCATTTATATGAAGACCTAACTCGCAACTCCTTCTTCCAACTTCAGAAAAATCTTCTTAATCGGTGCCTGCGACTTTGACATAAAGCCGTATCATCTGTGTGAGCTAAATAAATGGGCATCCTATTATATATGCTGACTCCGGTGTGAATTAAGCCCTTACGCGTCGCAATCTTCAGCACCAAGTTGAAGAGTATCTGGAACGCCGAAACACTTTGAATCCAATATTTATTGTGATTCTACTGGCTTTAAAATATAAAATAATAGGGTTCTCTTACGTCATATGAGCACATATTTTGGAGTGCTCATTTCGAAGCATCCATACAACACTCACATTCATCTTTACCGCCAGAATTGTGACTTTTCAGATAATTTCTACTTCCGCAGAGTATGTGACGTAATTTGCCATTTAAATATAAAATATATATATAGGAGACACCCGTTTGTTGGTCCATCACAAACAACTCCATGCTTTGGATCTCGAACTATCCGTAAATATAAGGATTAGCCAAGTTTCGTTATAAATACCCGTTGTGAATATTCTTCTGACTGATTACTCCGAGCATTTAATCCTTCAGATGTAAATATATTATTAAAAATCTATCGTCCCAGAAAACCCCTGGATTTGACTTAATAACTTCTAATATAGTTAGACAACTGCTAAGACATGCTCAACTATGTTTAAGTTACATATATAAATTTCATACTAAGAACTGCTTATTTTCCTACACTGTGGAAATTCTCTGTAATAAAGATGATACCCAAACCCAGAAAACCGTTGCATGATCCCCGTTCCTACCGGCCAATAATATGTCTACTTCCAGTAATGTCCAAAATCCTTGAAAATCTCCTACTTAAACGCACAATTCCTACTCTAGAATCTTCAAAAACCCTCAGTCTAGAATCTTCAAAAACCCATCTTCCCGACCATCAGTTTGGTTTCAGGCCCACCACTATACAACAAGTTCATCGCGTTGTAGACGCCGCAGCCTCCTCCTTTGAGAAGAAGCAGTACTGTACAGGGGCTTTCCTTGTTGTCAGGCTTTCGACAGGGTGTAGCATCCTGGAATGCTGTGGAAATCAAAGGCATCCTACCATACACCTATTTCCTTATTCATAAATCATACCTGAGTGATCGGTTTTGCTAAGTCTCTCAGGGTACTTCCATTTCTCCCTATTTCCCTGTGAAAGTTGGAGTACTGCAAGGTAGTATCCTAGGTCCAATTTTGTACGCAATATACACTGCTGACCTTCCCCTTCATAGTAGTGCAGTAACATCAACGTATTCTTTCATTTCATACCGAACCTACTATAGCCTGCAGTCTTATAACTTCAACGCCATGAAGTAATACCACTGGGTATTTTCTTCTCATGTCATGTCGCCTCCCCATACAGTGCTTTGTTTGTAAGGTTGAAAGAATTGGGTGGAAGATATAATATGCCATATAACTGGGTGATGGCACTCAGAAACTACCTGAATATCGGTGCTGAGAAATTATGGATATTACAGAACGTTAACTGGTTCGTAAGAGTTTCCCTTCTTTAGTGGAATCATTTAAAAACAACTTGCTGTCCAAAGACATCGAGTTAGTACTAAACAGTCGCTTTAATCCGTTTTATAGGCATTTAAGTAATCTAAAATTGGGAGAACTTTATTTTACTTACAATATTCACATTAATAAATTAAGATTAATAGCTCAACTTCGTTTACATTATAAATAGATTTGTAAAGTATATTACAATCAGCAGAAATTTGAATTTAATATTGGTAGATTCTGTAAACTATGTTCATTAAACGAACCCGATGATGTGGGCTATCACAAGGTGTCCTACTCTTTAAGCATATAGAGATCCACTTATTCAAAAATATTGTAGTGAAATAGAAAGTTATGACGAAATTTTCATAAATTTTCTTTCCCTTACGGAGCCAAATCATCTCAGTAAGTTAAATGATATCTTTGCTTTTTGTTTAAATATGTTCAATTTAAAAAGCATTTTTTATTAATTTGTAGCCGTATTTGTAGTTATATTTATTATGTTTTTGTTTTTTATATTTTTTTATTTATTTTTCTTTATTTGTTTTATTTTCCATATTGTCTTTGTATTTATTTATTATTACTATTTTTTGTTTTATTAAGTTAGTATGTTGTATTTATTTATCTTATTTATTATTTATCAGGAAGATTATTATTTTATTTATTTTTTATTTTTTTACCAGGAGGAATCCATTTTTCTGTTTCTCATTACTGTCATTGAAGTATTTTTTGCTCATTTATTACGATTATTTATTTTGTTTATTTTTGCCCATATGAATCCACTTTCTTTGTTCTTTTATTCAAATTTATTTTTAACTTCTTTTACTCTCATTACGTATGTATTTTCTTTTTACCTTTTGTTGTTTGAGTATATAGTTACTTAAGTTTACCTATCTTACTCATTTATAATTTTTTTTAATTTTTTTATTTTCAGTATTTGTTATATTTCTTCAGCAAGCATTAGTTATATTTATTTACTAGAAGTATTTTTATTATTTTTTTGTTATACATTATGCAAGTTTTTTTTTTGCTCTCTACCTCTTTTCTTTTGTATTTTCGAGGTTCATCTCCCTCTGTATACCGCTAAGGTTAAAACAGTTGTACGAATAAATAAATAAAATAAAAAAATTCCATAACTCCTTCTCACAATTCCATTCATCAACTCCTTGTCATAACTTCCATCGTCATAATCCTTTGGTTCAACAAACTTGCTAGTCAAACATTACTTGATAATCCATCCCGACGTCTCAAGCGTCAGTGGCCCAGTGACCTTTTAAACTTCAACGCCATGAAGTAATACCACTGGGTATTTTCTTTACATATCAATCAGGTCATGTAAACATTCATCACATTTGCTTATTGAATCTATTGTACAGTTGCAAATAAATTATTGTAAGGGAGAAACAAATTTTTTCAGACTAATTACTTATAAAGCAGTAACTAATGCTAATGCTAATTAGTAACAGAACCTCCTTTCTGTAATACAGCAAATTTAGGATGTTAATTTGCAATAAAAAAAAAATCACACCACATCACATTACTGGCGTACTCTTTCCCAGCCAGAATCTATATTTCTCTTACTAACCCCGTGTGATGGATGCAAGAAACTTGAAATAATATTAATTTTTAAATAAATCTAAATTATCAAAATATGTTGCAAAAGGACTAGCCAGGTAATACGAGTACCGTTACTCGGAATGTCCAAGAACCTTTATGGCTTTGTTCTAACCCCTTCTCCTCACAAGGGAGGCACTAAACGGACAAAGAGAAGAGATATTTAGGACAGACTCGTTCTAGCTACCAAGGTGAAAACATCAGAGCCAATATCAAGTTTTAAGAGTTTATTCCATTTAAATTATAAGCATATTGTTGTTAACTTAATTTCTCTTAGAGAATATATTGTTTTAAACTACCAGTGTGTTCTTAATTATTCTTGCATTCTATCTCAAGCAAACATACAAGCCCTTTTCGCTAAAACGCTACGCCACAAGCTACCTACACACACATCTCACCAATTACATTAAAAAAAAAAAAAAAAATATTTCTCTAAGAGAAATTAAGTTAACAACAATATGCTTATAATTTAAATGGAATAAACTCTTAAAATTGATATTGGCTCTGATGTTTTCACCTTGGTAGCTAGAACGAGTCTGTCCTAAATATCTCTTCTCTTTGTCCGTTTAGTGCCTCCCTTGTGAGGAGAAGGGGTTAGAACAAAGCCATAAAGGTTCTTGGACATTCCTAGTAACGGTACTCGTATTACCTGCTGCTCCTTTTGCAACATATTTTGATAATTTAGATTTATTTAAAAATTAATATTATTTCAAGTTTCATGCATCCATCACACCCGTAAGCCTTGAAATTCTTCATAAGGTAAACCTGTTTGATTATCAGATTCTACTTGAGAAATATTCCAACCAATAATTCGCAATTAACATTCTTACATATTCAAGATTTCTGTCAAAATATAACTTTACTTTTTTGTAAATAACTTTTGTAGCAATATAAATTTTTTAGTTTTTGTTTTTTTTTTTTTAATTTTCTCAAAATACTCTCCGATTTTCTTTTAACTTTGTTCAAGATAGGCTTATCACTTTTTTTTCTCTCACTATTATTCTTCGATTTTATGGGTGATTCTGTTTGCAATGTTAAATTTTTCTTTAAAATACACCTTTTATTGTAGTTCATAGTTCAATCAGTTAAGGTAGGGGAGGGTGGGGCTTATTGTTACAGTGTAATTTTTAAAAAATCGGCTGAGAGAAGCACTGCCTAAGTGGTCAAAGTTGAGAGATATATGCCAGTGCTGTTTGTTGTAACCAGGTCCCCGCTAAGATTCTGTTGTATATGGCGGCGGCATTGTGTGACTTTCCTCGAAATATCATAGTGAAAGCTACATTTAATTGTTGAAACTGAAAGCCGTGATCTGAAAACTACTAAAGGTAAGGCTTTTCATACTTATGCTGTTAATTCATATATCCTTAACAATAATTTCAATCCAATATGTTGCGCTAGTATTCTTTGAACTATGCATTTACGGATTAATTAGTGAAATAGCGTCAGTGGGGTTAGTTGTTATACTTGTTTGGAGCATTTTGTTACAGTGTAACAACTTGCCCCAGTGCATACCTTAAATCAAATCATGTTAGATCTTAAGTGAAATGAAGCCAAAATCAAGTAAAACGAGAAATTGGCAATTCTAAATCAAAAAATAAAATTCTGTGTCTCCCCTAAGTTGTGAACAAGAATTAAAAAAATCAATTGCCATCATTACCAATTGCCGGAAGAAGATGAGATCCGGGCTGAAATGTCTAAAACCATGGTCGCAGTCAAAAAGTGGAGAAAACTGGGTTGAATGCATGCAGTACAAAAGATGGGCCCATTCAAAATGTGTTAAAAATGACCCTACATAAATGTGCCACAATTGTAACTCGAACTTAAGAGATGGGTAGTGATAGTGAATAGAAAGTAAATGAATGTTCAAGCATTTAATTTTGTAATAATCCATGTTTAGATCATAATCAAGCTGTTATTATTATTAAAATAAAGATCTGATAATTTGTTGTGGTGGTTGGTTCTGCAGAGCTGGAAAGCATCAGAGTGTGAAACTAAGTTTGCTCTGTGCGAGTCTGTGTTGTCACACTGTCTAAAGAAACGCATCCTGAAGATGGGCGAACGCCCAAAACCGGTCGATGACCACAAAATGAAGCAGGCTACCACGGAAAATGTCTCTGATCTGATAATTTGTTTATTGAACATATTTCAGCTTTATTTCCTTAAAATAAATACCCAAACATGCAATTATATATTGTAACAACTTACACCGAAGGACAAGTTGTTACAGTATGCGCATTTTAAAGTACAGTAAACTCCGGGCTAATGATGGGGAGAGGCGGCATGGATAATCGAAAAACACGGATAATCCGAACAATAATTATTTATTTCTAAAATACAACGTATTTATACATTTCTAAGGCGGACAATTATTTTAACATGTTTAATGCTCATTATTATTAAGAAAATCTGTGCTTTTGGTTTGTTTGCAGGAATCTTTTAATGATTTTTATTTTAATATCAGTTTGAATTTTTCTAAGAGCTATTATGTCGTTATACTCGAATTCCCATTGGCCGATGTACTCTAACAATGTGTCGACCGAATTCAGGTCGAAGTGTCGACTAATGCGATTGATAATTTCTTCTTCTCCCATTTTCAGCTTCATTCTCTTGCTCTTCTGGTTGAATGAGATCGGAAATAATATCCGCGTCACTCATTATTTGAAAACCTCCATCACATGAATCATGTTCTAACCACTCCTCAACATTTTCTCTATCACCATTTTCAAAGTCATCTATCTAAATTTGCCATTAGCTCCTCACTCATTTCAGATACTATTTCACTTGTCTCTGGCTGCATAGAATCCAAAAAAATCACCTTCTACATTTGGTAGAATTTTCCTCTATGATCGAACAATTGTTAATGCCTTTATTTTCTTCCAAGATTATGTTACACCATCTATCGCATCCAGTATTATCATTTTTTCCCCAAAATTTAATCAAATCATCAACTTCATTAAAAGGCTTTTAATAAGGCCACTGTGGTAATGTCGTTTCATTAATGAGATAACCCCTTGATCTATGGGTTGAATTTTTTAAATATTCGCACACGGATAATCGGGAGTTTACTGTATTTGAATTTTTTAAATGTTATTTCATTTTGAAAAATCTCAAAAAAAAAAAAATGTATATAATTAGTAGAAATAAATGAGCCAACAAATTAATCAATTTTCAGCAATTTTGAGTGCAACATACAACAATTAATAAATGTTAACTGAACTGAAATTTGTAACATCAAGCCCCACACCCTCCCCTACATTAAATGCCTCGCAGGCATTATAAGAAATCGAGCTAATAGGAAGTGCAAAAATTATCATCTAGGTATCTGAATTTTTCAAAATATACATGAAAATGCCTCCTACGATTTTCTTTAAACTCAGAATGATAACTGTACAAATATAAACTTATTTTATCATATGTAAACATCTTTTGTTAACGGAAAATTTATTTCTGGTGTTCTAAGAGAGCTTTAATATTTGGATTAAATTCTAAACTACATTTTTAGGTTTGTTAGGGATTGATAGATAGCTGCGGTCTATCACGGACGTTCACTTTGCTCCTAAGAGCAATAAATAAAACGAGCATTTCGCAACCACTTTATAGTTTAACGAGCAATAAACTTTACTCAAAATTGAAGTTTGAGGAATATTTATCAATTGAAGAACAGCAGATGGTAATTAGAGGGAGTCTTGTGAAAGTTTTCAAAATAGATTTGTTTCTATGAAAAAATTACTGAATTGAATAGAAATGAAAAAATATTCCTCTTTCATAGACTAGTATAATGTTACAAACCAGTTAAAAAGCAAACTCAAAACAAGAACTCAAAGAAAATATTGAAATAAAAATATTGATATAAATATAAAGATAAATAAAGATTCAAAATATAAATAAAGAAATTCAAAACTTAAGTAAAATATTAATCTTTAGAAATGGTATCAATATTTTAAAATACCTTACTAAATGAGAGAAGAAAGGACTGAAAGGAAAAGGAGTGGTGCCTCAGGCTGAAAGATTATAAAACTGGAGAACTTGCAGTCCTCTCTTCTCTTTTTAAGTAGGATTAGAGTCCTGGTTGCTAGGTGTATTGATTGGACACGTCTGGGTAGCCGGTCATAAAATAGGCAATACGTCTAGTCTTTTTTGTTTGTTTGTCAGAATTGTGACGATAAAATCAGAGAAACGGTGTTCTTAGAATAATGTCCCCGTTTTGCAATTACCACATATTTAGGAGGGCAACATTCTCAAGAGAATCCTTTGGCGGGAATTGGTATTCAGGAATATATCATAAGATATTACTGTTATTTCAATCTCATTAGAAGCTAATGTATATATTGCTAGAAACGAACAGAAGAGTAGTTATACAGTTATTGTTATATATTTTTCACAACTTACAAAAATGCTAACTTCTGTGGCTAGATCGCAGTAATGACTTCCATTCTCCACAACTTCCGTTTTTCACAACTAAATAACAATCTGAACGAGCAGGTCTTTTTCTAACCTAAATAATAATAATATTAATAATAGTAATGTTAATAATGAAGAAGGAGATATTTTTAAAGAAGTAGATGAATGCCAAGGACCAAGGAGTGAAAATAAGTGAATAAGAAGTGACGCAAGAAAACAGGGACTGTATAATAACGCACCAGTTCGGAAGCAGTCACCCTCAAATTACTTGAAAATGTAGGTGTTAAAAGTCGTGTTTCTGCTTACACGAATTTATATTTTATAATCAAGTATTTAGCGGTAACTTAATGTTGGTATGAAATTAGGATATTTGAATTCTATATACAGTAAGTATGGTAAGCGATGGTATAACAATTTGTAGAGGAATATGAGTTGCCAACCAATTCATGAAAACCTTTAGAAGGGTCAAATTAAGTGGAAGAAGATTCAGTAGATCTGGAAAGATTCACTGCCGTAAGGTCGTATACTGAACAAATTTTCACGGTGAGGCAGTTATTACGGAAACATAAAGCAAAGTCCAGAGATGTAGAATTCAGATTTATAGATTTAAGAAAAGATTATGAGAATGTTGCAAGAAAGATGCTTTGGAAATCTTTAAAGATAGCGAATGACTCCCTTCTAAATTTGCAGGAGACAGCACTGCCAAATTAAACTAGGATCCTACCTCTCTGACAATTCCCAATCAAGGTACTATCCGAAGGTTGTAGTATATCTCCTAAATTATTTAAAATATATCTGATATCTATTTGAGAAAATCGAGACAAAAATGGGTATACAGCTCAAACAAGACATATTAGGTCTGCAAACTTTTCATAGCACATGATCAAGTATCGTTGCGCAAGTTAGAGAAAATCTGGATTATATGCTTCGAAAGCTTAAAGAAAATTACTGAGACTTGGATAATAAACCAGTTCATATACTTCGGCTTCCAAGTAAAGCGGTTAGACGAATCGTCGGAATGCAAACCTGTAAAAGGGCACGGAAGAAAGTTATCAATACCCTTAATTCAGTAGATTAATATTTTCTTAAAAACGAAAAGAAACATTTATAAAGCCACTTTTGAGTCAATAGTACAGAAGCATTGATTATATATATATTGGAATCTTAGAAATAAGCTCTTCGCAACCGAAATGGATCCGCTCGGATTTCCAGCATGGGTAGATTTAGAAATATTCAAAGAAGGAAAATTGACCCTTAAGGTTAAGCGAGCCAAAATATCCTAAGAATAGATAGAAAAAGATTGTTAAGGTACAGACAAAAGTAAGGACACGAAATGGCATCTAAACCCCTGGAACGCTCCCAAAACAATGCTTGATGGGAATTTGACCCAAGAAGTGGACTCGGAAGATCCTGTACTACGGAGAACGATGAGTTAAAAGGAAATTAAAGAAAAAAATATTCAATAAGTCAAAGAAAAAACCACTGAAAAGTAGAAAAAAAAAAAAAAAAAAAAAAAAAAAAAAAAAAAAGAAATAACTTGAAGTAACGTCTGCTTATTATATCAGGTCGGACTTTACATCTAAACCAATCATGTCAATTATAACAGGAGTTTTAACGTTTGAAGTAGAAAATATCAGAGAAATTTTCCGTGATTGCCTGCTTCATTTTGTCTCTGATGCTTTCCAGCTCTGCGGAATCAACCACCATAACAACGAAGTAGAAAATGATCATTTCTATGTTTCTTTTAAAATGTTTCTGTTGACTTGGTGTTTCATAATCCAATTTTATTATAAGATTTATTAATCTGGCCAATTTTGAACTAAAATAAATGTTTTAAATAAAAGACAAAACTGGAATAATAGAATTTGGGGAAAAATTGATCTTTCTTTTTCAGGACAAGTTAAGCTTTTATCTAAAGTGCTTTTTCAATATTTTATTTATTTGTTTTTAATTTTATGTTTCATCATATAGGATTGGTTCTATGATAATAACGCGCTCTTCACTTCCCTACCTTCTTGGGTTACTAGGTTGTACTTGTTCCCTACCACCTCTAGATTTATATTTCGTCAAATGAGCAAAAAGATAATTTTGTCATGTTATATAATTGAATATCTATAGGCGTAAAAGAAAGTCGAGTGCGTATTTCATGTCAGATATTTTAAAAATTGTAAGCGCGTTATTATCATGTGCGGAACCATCTTAAACTAAAAGCAAAAAAAAAGCTTATAAGAGGTCATTGTAGTGATTAAAGTAATAGGAACAAAAGATTTACTATCTCTTCTCAAAATCACAATATCTACATCCCCTCCAAATTAAACTGATAAGTAAAGATTTATGAATAGAAAAGACATTTCTTTTTTTTTTCTTGGCATTAGCTTTCGCCATCAGCCATGTATCTTTTATGGAAGCAAAGCTTTATGATATCCAGCACTAGTGCTGACACAAAATCCAGCTGCAGCTTCATCAATCTTTACCGCCTACTCATATCTATAATTACATTCATCCAATAAAACATTCGTTCAAATAAATACATTCATACATACGAAAAAGTCACACATATGAATAAAAACCTGGCCTGCAAACTAAACGCTAAATATTCCGTTGAAATATGAGCTGGAGTATTCGATTTTCCTCGCACCTCTATCCTTAAACTTAAATAAAAATATTTACACTATTTAAACTCATTCAAACTCACATTCACCTGGCTACCGGGGTAGCTAATTCCGGTTCAGAACTACCCTTCCAAGTGGCTCCCAATGTTGAAAACAATGCAGGAAGACATCATGCACGACTAAAAGTTGTTTTCACTGGTCGGTATTGGTCCTCTCCACACTCATTCACACAGTTCATTCATGCTTTAAAATTAGGGTCTAACTATAAACTTATCCATTGGCGCTAATAAATACTTGCAACCTAATAAATACATACATACCTAAAATGACAATAATTAAATACTATATACAGTATATATGTACGTGAAACCATCTAGAAAAAACAGAACAAGTACACAAACAAAACACACACACACTCTCCACAAACACACCAACATACATACGTATGGGGTAGCGTATTTGATTTCCTCACTTAAATGTACGTCAGCTATATATAACTTACATAATTTGTCTGTGACTCTTATAATTTTTGTAATTATTTTTATTTGAAAATTAAAAGTTTCACAATTTAAAATAATTAATTAAAAGTAATTTATTTTGTTATTTCAATAATTAAAAAAAGCAATTTCTTGAGGTGTTATCATTCATCACTGCAGCATCTTCAGCCCTACACTCTTCATCATAACAGCTTATCGATTACACTGTTCTATAGCTCCCTGGGAGATTGCATGTTTAATGAGTGCAATCAGACTGGTATTCAGCTACCTTTCTGAAATATATACATATGTAAAAAAAAAAACAAGTCGAACTGAAATATAGCCAGATCCCATGTTCACATTGTTATTTACTGTTTTATTATAAGGAGAAAAATTAACATAACCTTGACCTAATAATTGACGTTGGACAAAAAAAAAAAGACCGTAGTTCATTCTAAAGAACAAGCGGTATCTTGTCTCTCAAAGTACAAAAATCTTTCTCAGCAATGTAATCAATTTGATTGCCAAGTATGTGTTAAATAGAAAATTATATGAGACGCATTAATTGGAACAGAATATTACACAGCAATCTGGTTTTGTAAGTTTTTAAATGCGTATCAGTAAAGTTTTGACATTTACAAAGTAATTATATTTTTTAAACTTGCTTTCCTTATATTAAGTAAAAATAAAACTTAAGATAGTGGAAGATTATATCAACTTTTAATATAAAAATCCACACTTACCGTTTATGTTCATTTATTAGAAAAACTAATTACCAGAAAATTTCAATAAAAATCATTTTATTACCAATTACGATCGTTTATTATTACTATGACATATATATTTTATATTATCCCATTTATTTTGATTACTTGTTAAGAACATTTATAATAAAATCCGTGGTTTTTATTTTCAGATAATAAAACTAAGTTTATTGATTATCATTTGTAATTTTATACTAATGTTCTGGTTGGCGAGGAGAATTTTTATAGAGTTATAAGCTCGTTATATAGCGGGGATATTCAAGTTAGACATAACATATAAACTAAATCTATAAATTAAAAGCCCACAAAGAGAAAGTGGAATAAATAAAAATAAACAAAATGCCAATAAAACAAACATGGTGAAGAATTAAAAACGGCAGGCTAACAAAGAAATTTAAACAACTGCCAGCCTATGTTTCTGACATGTGAAAAATTGGACTAAGACTGCATTTTATCTGTTTTATACAGGGAAAAATATATAGGATCTCTGTGTGTGCTACTGAAGGATCGTTAAGTTATTTTTTTAACTCTAAATGCCAATTATGTTTTTTGCATCAAACAAAATCAAAAAGACAATTAAAAATAAGAATTTATTTTTGTTTTATTGTGCCTCTGTATTCAAAAGGTAGACGAGTATAGTGGCACGATATTTAATATTGTATCTTTACATTTTTTTAAAATTATTAGAAGTATAAAGAAGCATTCCTAAATAATCAGAGACCGGTTTCGGGCGTTCGCCCATCTTCAGGATGCGTTCTTCAGACAGTGTGCCAACACAGACTCGTACAGAGACTTAGTTTCACACTAACTTTGTATGCTATATTAACATTCATGGAAACTTCGATTCGCCCTATTTCAGATTAATTTAATTAGAAGATTTTTTTAAGAGAGAGATAGAAATTCTCTAGAAATCTGATGTGGTTGTTTATATAGCCATTTTTTCGCCAAATTTTGGAGTACTCTGAAAAGTACTTTTTATTTCCTGTTAATTCCGAATTCAGTTTGTACTCACTAATAGAGTTTCCGCTTCATGGATTTAGTTCCTGAAAAGTGATTTTCCCCGAAATTAATAATTTCCCTCGAAATCAATCCGAAATTATTACATATTAATATAATGGATGACTTGGGTGGAGAGAATTTGGATCTGGTAGATGGAATAAGAAGATTGGAGTTAACACTGGTTAACTATGTATAATAAATAAAGAGACACAATCTGTCTGGACTTTACAATAGAGAATGGTTAAGGTAGAGTGGGTATGAAAATGATACGAAGTGACTGGCGAGATGATTAACTATAGCGAACTGTCTTGAACTGGATTCCCAGGAACTGTCCGTCGTAATATTTATATAGTTTCTCCTATCTCAGTCCGAGAGAGTGGTTGGGTGTGTTTCTGAATTTGGGTCTGGTTGATGAAATAAGAAGATGAAGAAGAAGAAGATGAAATGAAACGGAGTTAACCCTGGTTAACTATGTATAAGAGACACAGTCTGCCTGGACTTTACAATAGAGAATAGTTCTATTATAATAGAACTATATTGAACTGTCTTGAACTGTATTCCCATGGGCTATCCGTCGCTGTATTTATACAGTTTCTCCCACTCCAGTCCGAGAGAGTGGTTGGGTTTGTTTCTCTTCTCTTTACTCTCTTTGGTTGCTGTTACATTAATCATCTATTTTTATTTCCAATATAAACAATGGCATCAATTAAAATTTTTGTTAGTATTCTATTATATAATCTTATTATTTATTCAAGAGTATTCCACTCAATAAATTTAACGAATAGGAATCATTCAAGACTCATTATTTTTTTTTTTCTATAAATTGTTTAATAAAGTTGAAAGATTAAAAAGAAGGAAATCATCGTTGAAAGATTAAAAAGAATCTTAGTTGCGCAGAATACATTTAGTATCGTTGAAAGCGCTCCTTTTTTTGTCTACATAGTTATGTTTTTTGGAAGCTATAGGGAAGTTTTTTTTTTGTACTCGTAATAAAAATACAATTATAAATACACAAACGTTATTATATAATTTATTTCAATGAGAAAGGACATTATTATAATATTATCAGCTACTTTTCAACTGACCCCCATTTTGTTCATATCATTACTGTTGAAATTCATAAAAATCGGGAAAAGCTTGGTTAGTAGGTGGTATAGTGCACTTCCACTTGTTATGACGAGATATACTTGCAATGAATTTACGATCGTACCCTCCTGTTAAATAATATTTATAGACTTTAACAAAGAAAACAGCCCCCCTGGGAGTTTAAGTGGACAACATATCTCCTGGACTAAGAAATATATGAGTGAAAGCTGACAGAAGGAATGGAGTGCAAATTAAGATCAATGAGGCACATGCAGACGCATTTCGATATTTCTATCGGGAGTTAGAAGATGGTAGTATTAGTTCGGTTGAGAACTGGTCAATAAAAGCGAGTGACATATGGACACATATGACCCATTTAAATAATTATGTAATATCCCATTATCAGACATTAACATATTACCAACGTAACACCAAAATATCCATATGAGTGACTTGAATAAGATAATATCTTAGTGTATAATACAAAACCAATCGTGAATGATATTTTAAATTTACTGACTGAACGGAAAATTTCTAAATTTGAGATTAGTTAAAAATGTCGTGAATTATTTGCTTACAGCCAATTTTAAAATAAATTAATAAATCTGAGTCCTTTCTAAGTTTTCTAAGTACCTAATATTTATGAATATTTTTCATATTGATATGTACACTGGCCAGTCTAATATAAAGTGGCTTTTTCTTTCAAACTATTAGCCAAGTTAAATATGTATGTAGGGAAGGGAATAGCCAAGTGGTTAGCATAATGGACTCTTACGCGGAGGAAACGGGTTCGAGTCCAGTTGTGCTACCCTTAGATTTTTTCTTCCTAGGAGCTTCTACTGCTCACTGTCCGGTGATGGACAGTGTTGTCTTTAACGAGAGTACACTGCCCGGGAGCCGGTAGTGCACTGAATAGTCTCCGGGCGCCAATGACCACAGATGTTGACGCGCCTTAAATTAAAAAAAAAAAAAAAATGTATTGTGCATTTCATACAAATCTATTTACCATTATAGTAAAAATGATTTTTTATTTTCCACCAACTAATCTTAAATGGTTAATAATTATTCATAGCTTACTGAATAATATATTACCTAACTTTAAATAACTGATTATTAATGTATCTGACCTATTATTAATTATTGACCTAGTATTTATATAAATTATAACTGCAACAATTTTGAAGTATAGTTAAATCACACTATAGTTAATGAACTATAGTCTTCATTAAACACTGATTCATTGAAATTCTTAAATTCATTCATAAATTAACTTCTTAATTTTTTTTTTTTTTGGACACTGTGCCAACCACAATCATTATTAGTTCCACCATCATTATTAGTTCCACCAATATTCTGTGCCACCTGCATTATTAGTTATATTTTTAAATTCATTCTATTAATTGTAGTTTATATCTAATTTCAACAGAGATTTCTAGCACTGTTCTCCTCTTACACAGGCAGGCATAATTAATAATATTTTGCATTACTAAATCAATTGTCGTTTTCAGAACAACACTGCATATTTATGCGGAGGTAAAGGCTTCGAAACCAGCAATGGTGCCATTAGATTTTCTCTTCCTATGAACCTCTACAGATCACTGTCTTGTGAAGGACAGTGTTGTCTGTAACGAGAGAACACTGTACGAAGGCGGGCAGCACACTGAGAAAGCTCCGGACACCAATGACCATAGATGTTAATGCGCCTTAAATTTAAAATAAAACTGCATATTTTTTAAAACTCTACATTCTATCCAGGCTTATTCCATAGACCATCCAATCATTCTTTAAAAAAATTCCATCTATAATACTTCTAAATACAGGAACTATATCCTGGGACCATATTTCACCCATATATCAAAACAAATTTAACGATACTATTGTATAAATGTTGTTTAACACCCCATGAGTTATATTTTGTATATATCAAGATCTGTTTATTGAAGTATAATGGTTGGATATGATGTGATGATTGAAGAAAAAGACACACCACTCTTATAAGTTAATTTATTTTAATTTTTTTACTTTTTATTTGGCCCCGACCGCTTTGATCAATAGCGCCCCTCTTATATGTTAATCACAATACGTATGTATATTTATATGTTTTACTAAGTGAGGAGAATATTATTGAGGAGTTTCGATCTGCTGACCACAAATTCTCTTGAGTAGTTTGAATCGTTTTATGAATTTAAAAAGCTGAAAACTTTCAGAATATAGTTTTATGAAATGTTTAAAAGCAGGCAAGTTAGTTGTTCTAGGTATATTAATTACAACGTTGTTCGCATAATTCATTCAATTATAACTTTAAAAACACTTAACAAAATCATATCGTATTAACAGACTCTAGTGTCAATTATACAATGGACTTCCAAATTGGTGGAAGGCAGGACTGGATATGTTCGAGGCGGAGTACCGGGAATTCAAATTTTGTTTTCAAATTTTTCTTTCAATTTCCACCATACAGGTGCGCGGAATTTTTAATACGTTTGTGCAATTTTTAAGTGTGTCATTGAAATTACGGCACGGACGCTCATCAGGTATAATTGATCACCTTTCTAAGTGGATGCTGGGTCATATATGTGTGTAATATTTCATAGAACACTTGATTTGATCATTTCTAATTTTTGATCCTTTGTTTAATTTATTGGCTTATTAACAATAATAACTTTTCTTTCTTTTTTAAGCACATTACTTACGATGTTTAGTTTATTATTAGCGCCCCTAGTTATATTTTTTTCTCGCATTGTGGCCACTCACACTGGAACAACTAAGTAAACTGTGAAACGCCAAGGAAAGCAGAGTGGGGGCTAAGTTGTTGTTTTTTTTAATTTAAGGGCCGTCAACATCTATGGTCAATGGCGCCCGGAGCTTTCTCACTGCACTTTCTCAGTGCAGGCCAAGTGTTCTCTTGTTACAGGTAACACTGCCCATCACCGGACTAGAAGCTGCAAAGACTCCTAAAGTCTAAGTATAGCAAGGCTGGATTTGAACCTGGGATCTCCGCGTTGCTAGACCAGGGTGCCAACACTGAGCTAATCCCTTCCCTAGCCTATGTTTTCTAATATTTTTTCATACATTCCTCTTATTTCATCAATTTAGTCGTTCAAGGGGAAGTGGGATTTTATTGACCGGACCATCTTTTATTTTACTGAATTAATCACAGCTGCAAATATTTGTAAAGGTCTATTTTTTTACTTTCTAAGCAATAAATACATCCAACTATATAATTATCTATAAGATATCTATCTAGTAGAAGAGTCTTTATCTAACTGTATCGAATTTAACTGGTTTCAAAGACATGGTGGAGGCAAGGAGGCGATTACTGTACATCAGCCCGAGTATATTGGATATGCAGTATATTGAACCAATTTTTCATGCACATCCTAAATCAAACTTAAACCTAAAGGGGTTGAAATTCTTTGATATATTTTCTTTCCTAAAACCTAATTTATACATTCAGTGTATCATACTTGACAACTAAATACGTTCATCCTAATAAAGCTATTCATGCTAATAAAAACATACCCTCTAATATAACTTAAGCAATTATCAGTATTAATAATTACAGTTAGCTGTGGATGTAAATCATTATTGCTTAGCATATAATTTTTTTTTTTTTTTTTTAATTTAAGGCGCGTCAACATCTATGGTCATTTTTAATAATTCAGTATAATTCCTTTTTAGTGCAATACTGCCGGCATCCGGACAGTGTTCTCTCGTTACAGACAACACTGTCCATCACCGGACAGTGAGCTGTAGAGTCTCTTAGGAAGAAAAAATTTGTCAATCATAATTTTGAGAACTGGAGTAAGGGAAAGTTGAATGAATGTTTCACACCAGATTCAGGTGCGTCATCAACATCTATAGTCATTTTTTTTTTTTTTTTTTAACTGGTGAACCGGTGGTGGTGTGTGTCATGCGATATCGTGCTGCCCAATAAGCTTATAAAAGAAAAACTAATGTGTTAAAACCTAAAGAAACTATAGTTGATATTGATGATACAGCTAATCATGTAGCTATCATGGGTGGTGAAGATATTTCTTTGTGTAAAGGTCAACTTGATAAAAATAATTTTACCATTACGCGTATTAATAAATTGAATTCTGCAGAAAACAATGATTTAACACATAGTTACAAATACTAGTGCATGTGTAGAACAATGCATAGTGTAAGTGTATTACATCATACACCTCCCAATTCTGGTCATCCTCAGCCATCTTTACATATTGGTATTTTACCAATTCAAATTAATGCTCCTGATAAAGAGTTACCAGAATATGTAACTGCATGTGCAACATGGGAGATAAAAACCAGAGTTGTATTAATGACTGATTATCATCAAGATTATATACACATAATAATTATATGATTATATGCACATAATAAAATTCCATGGACAAATCCACTTATCCATGCTTAAAGCCCTTCTTATGTCCACAAATGCAGGACATGTGTCAAGGTGGAAGCCGATTATCTCATCAATCTGGAAAAGAGGACATGTTGCTGACACGGATATTCCGATTTTGTACAGATGCCTTTGTAGGTCCCCAGTACTTAGCCTGAAACATGCTACGGCATCTCACCTTTCCAGATTAGTCGGAACGCGCTTCGATTTTACTTGCAGATGTTCCCAAAACTTCCCATCTGCTTGCTGTCGATGGCAGTCCTGAGTTTCCTCCGCCACTGCATAGCGAATGATTCTCTTCGCAGAGGCATAAGCTAGGGAGGGAGTATTTAGGTTGAAGGATTCCTGATGCACTATTGGCAAATTTGTCAGCTTCCTCGTTGCCAAATAATCCACAATGAGAAGAGATCCATTGAAAAGCAACTTGCTTTCCTGACTGCTCCAGCTTGGATAAGGCCTGGCGTCGATGTAAGGAGCCTGCTCAATGCACTCTCGGCCTCCGTTCTCACGGTAGAGGCTTCTAAGAAAAAAAAAATCTAAGGGTAACACTGGACTCAAATCCAGGCCTTCCGCGAGGAAGTTCCACGCACTAATACTGAGCTAATCCTTCCCATTTTTTTTTGGCGCCTGGAGCGTTCTCAGTGTATTGCCGAGAATATTGTCCATCATCGGACAGTGAGCTGTAGAGAATCCTAGGAAGCAAAAATCTAAGTGCAGCATAACTGGACTCGAACCCGGGTCCTCCGCTAACCAGTAGCTATTCCCTTCCTTCTTCCCTTGTTATTATTATTATTATTATTTTATTTATTTTTTAGGTCCCTTAGGCAAGGGAGGTAGCTGAGTCAATACAAGCAATAAATAGATCACATTTACTAATCACTGGATATTATAATGGTTTATCTTTTAAATTCTACCTTCAATTTGTGGAAATCAATTATTGTCCTAGTCTTGAACTCTCGTTAATCTTGTTTGTATTTAAATTAGTTGATTAATTGCTAAAAGAAACAATCATATATTCATGATAAATATTTCAACAAAACGTTCATTTTATGTAATATTTGATATTGTTATAAAGTATTAAGAGACCTAATTTTTTACTCATTATATGAATACATCATTAAGAAATAAAATGTACCAAAATATTTACTTTTCCACTTTTGCTTTGTTATTTACATTAGTTATTTATGCAAATTATACTTTATGACAAAAGCAAGCTAATCTGACTGATCTAATCACCCAACATCGGACCCCTATATTTTGACTTGTTCTTAATTTTTCTCTTGTAGATCTGACCAGCTAGATAAGTGGTATATTTTTAAATATAATGACCTATCTGGAAAGTATCAAAATATCGTTTCTAATTTTACATTTAGGATACTAAAATATTTGTTGCTTTATTCTAGCGGAAAGTTGATATTGTTGTCACGCAAACTTTTCTAATTCATGATTTATTAAGAGCCACGAAATTATGAGTGGTTAGTGGTGTGGACCGCAAAGCTGAGATGTATTGTAATGGTGCATTAGACTATTTCCTGGTCTTAGCTTGGAATTTTACTTGATTTTTTTTAATATGAACAAAAATAGACATTACTTTACTTTTTTTTTCTAAGTAGTTTAACAAATAATAATTATAATAAAAATAATAATGAAGAGGCCATAACTAATTTATTTGCTTAGATTATTATTCTTTAAAATTTCATTTTTTTTAACTAAGGACTTGAAATTGAGGGAGAACAAATCTTTATTTACGAAATATAGTTTTTATATTATTAGAATTATCATTATTTTATAGTTGCTGGATTATGATCTCTTAGTGAACATAGAATTAATCAGATGTTTGTCATTTTACATTTTAATTAGTACGTTCTAAGCCACTAATTATGTTAATGATAGGAATATTAATTAATTAGGATTATTATTAATCTTTATAATTATGAGTATCTAAAACAAGTCCACTCTACTTAATCTTCTTGACCTTTCTTTGATTTCAGCAGTTAGTAATCAGTTGATTGACAAATTGATTCTGCCTATTATTCAATGTTAGTTATTGACCATCAGAGTTTCATTTCTATGCCCCTCCAACCTTCGGTACTTTCAGCATTAATGAACCGTTGTCTTCTCTTCGTGTTTTATGAATAATACGTGTCGATATTTTTTCGTTTATTATTTTTTTTTTTTACTTTTTATTTTTAATGAATTCTAATAACTGGCGCTAAATATTATTAAACACAAAACACACGTTCATCTAAAAAAATGGACAAAATCTAGTACGAAACCCTCTTACAACATTTCGTTAATTAGAATTTTTTTTCAATTTAAGGCGCGTCAATATCTATGGTCATTAGCGCCCGGAGCTTTCTCAGTACACTGCCGGCCTCCGGACAGTGTTTACTCGTTACAGACAACACTGTCCATCACCAGACAGTGAGCTGTAGAGGCTCCTAGGAAGAAAAAAATCTAAGGGTAGCACAGCTGGACTCGAACCCTGAGTCTGTACGCTAACCACTTAGGGTATTCCCTTCCCTACAGATAAATTGATTCTCACCTTAAACAATTAAAAAACAACACCTGGCATAATATATTGATATTTTATAAATCATATTTGTTTAATCTCCTGACGCCTTTTTGTCTCCCGATGTATACCTTTTGCAACACATATGTCACTGTCGGCCATTGTCGTAATTACGATAACTTTCGATTGCACATGGTCCGGTTTTACCTCGAATCTGTTAGTACTGTAGTAGTTCTGTTCGAAAACTGTTGTACCATACGCTCTCTATTTTCACGCACGGAAGTGCTCTCTATTTTCCACCGTGCTACGCCGCATGTTAAGTGCATTTCGTTTTCTTTCTGTTAGTTTACCGCAAAGTATACGAGCGTGTCGTTTCTCGCTTCTTTCGTTACACCGCATTTTCACGGGTACGCAGTTTTCCGTTATTCTCGTTACACCGCATGTTCTCCGCTTAAGTACAGTACAACATACAAAGGAATCTACTTATGCCTACTTGACCTTCAATCTGCTCGCCTTTTAGACTGGAGGACACCATCTACGTTCACAAAGGTATCTGGGGCCAGGGGGAGTGGGGGGATCGACTCTCTTTTCCTTTTGGGATCCCTTTCCTTGGAGCGTTGTTAAGCCAGTGTCCACATCTTACAAGGTAAGCGATTTGTTATTCATACTTATTTGAGTTAGTATTCTCTGTTTCCCCGCATTAAGAACTACATCCACTTACCGCTTTGTTTGACAAGATCAGACAATATTATTTTTTCCCTCAACTTCCTGTCCTTAGCTGTTACTTTTTTGCCTTAAATTCGTGACTTCTTATTAGCGAAATAAATTAGGGAAAAGAGAGATAGCTTTTGGGTCTCCTGTAAATTTTAGTTTAATTTCATTCATTCATTAAGTGAAATCCTTTTGTCTATATTGCAATAATAAGACTTCTCTTCAGGTTAATTGGTTTCTTGAATATTCGACTAATTAAAATTGTACTAAATATATTTACTTAAATGTGATTTTATAAAGAATAACAAGGATTTTAGCAAGGATTTAAACCGATGAGATCTTTCTTTATATCATTTAATTCCATTGATGTTGATATAATATATTGTTAACTAAATAGGAAACAATATCATAATTACTCTTTTCTTTAAGTTTACACTCACATAGATGACTTTCATATTTCATATAGACACCCACACAAATTATTACAGTGCCACAAATTTACATTCTCTCTATTCTGTTTTCATTTCATAGCCTTTACGTATTGTTCAGTTAATACCACGACAGTATGTATAGTATATATGTATATAAGCATGTATGTGGTTAGCTTTGTTAATATTCACCTTTTCATAAAATCTAAATTCTATACCCTATTCTCGATATGAAACTTTATATTGATTTACTGAATATAAATTACTCATTTGGAGTGAAATAACCGAATATTTACCTGTTAAATTATTGATTTCAAATATAAAGTGAAATTATCTCAACGTTTAGAAATGTGAATCTAAAAAAAAAAAAAAAAATGTTTAATCCCAACCGAGATTAATGTTGTAGTTGAAGAAAGAAATGAAAGAAAATAATAGTTTTGAAAAAATAGTTTAGAATATTTTATAGTTTGAAAAAATCTAATTTTGTTAATATTTTGAATGTATGTTAGTGCAGTGAAAAGAGTCATGT
>JAAEAF010014876.1:47453-110892 GCA_011037195.1 Triatoma infestans
TTTAAAGAAAAAATAAGGTAATTTTGACATTAAACTGAAATTTTTTTTATATTTTAAATTACCATAACTTTTGAAAAACCTAACCGATTTTAAATTTTTTTTTTTTTTTAGAGGCTCAAGTACTATAAAAATATGCAAAAAAAAATATAATGTTCCATTTGAAAAAAAAAGTTGGATGCTGAATCTCGGGATATTGGGGTTTAAAAAAAAAAAGGGATCAATCACTGAATATAAACTGGACTAAAAATGATTAAATGCGTGTTTTCTATTTTTTCGAAATTTCCCGCCGTTAAAAAAAAAAAAAAAGTGGGTGGAGCATATAACTCTGGTCACCCTGTATACCTTTTGCAACACATATGTCACTGTCGGCCATTGTCGTAATTACGATAACTTTCGATTGCACATGGTCCGGTTTTACCTCGAATCTGTTAGTACTGTAGTAGTTCTGTTCGAAAACTGTTGTACCATACGCTCTCTATTTTCACGCACGGAAGTGCTCTCTATTTTCCACCGTGCTACGCCGCATGTTAAGTGCATTTCGTTTTCTTTCTGTTAGTTTACCGCAAAGTATACGAGCGTGTCGTTTCTCGCTTCTTTCGTTACACCGCATTTTCACGGGTACGCAGTTTTCCGTTATTCTCGTTACACCGCATGTTCTCCGCTTAAGTACAGTACAACATACAAAGGAATCTACTTATGCCTACTTGACCTTCAATCTGCTCGCCTTTTAGACTGGAGGACACCATCTACGTTCACAAAGGTATCTGGGGCCAGGGGGAGTGGGGGGATCGACTCTCTTTTCCTTTTGGGATCCCTTTCCTTGGAGCGTTGTTAAGCCAGTGTCCACATCTTACAAGGTAAGCGATTTGTTATTCATACTTATTTGAGTTAGTATTCTCTGTTTCCCCGCATTAAGAACTACATCCACTTACCGCTTTGTTTGACAAGATCAGACAATATTATTTTTTCCCTCAACTTCCTGTCCTTAGCTGTTACTTTTTTGCCTTAAATTCGTGACTTCTTATTAGCGAAATAAATTAGGGAAAAGAGAGATAGCTTTTGGGTCTCCTGTAAATTTTAGTTTAATTTCATTCATTCATTAAGTGAAATCCTTTTGTCTATATTGCAATAATAAGACTTCTCTTCAGGTTAATTGGTTTCTTGAATATTCGACTAATTAAAATTGTACTAAATATATTTACTTAAATGTGATTTTATAAAGAATAACAAGGATTTTAGCAAGGATTTAAACCGATGAGATCTTTCTTTATATCATTTAATTCCATTGATGTTGATATAATATATTGTTAACTAAATAGGAAACAATATCATAATTACTCTTTTCTTTAAGTTTACACTCACATAGATGACTTTCATATTTCATATAGACACCCACACAAATTATTACAGTGCCACAAATTTACATTCTCTCTATTCTGTTTTCATTTCATAGCCTTTACGTATTGTTCAGTTAATACCACGACAGTATGTATAGTATATATGTATATAAGCATGTATGTGGTTAGCTTTGTTAATATTCACCTTTTCATAAAATCTAAATTCTATACCCTATTCTCGATATGAAACTTTATATTGATTTACTGAATATAAATTACTCATTTGGAGTGAAATAACCGAATATTTACCTGTTAAATTATTGATTTCAAATATAAAGTGAAATTATCTCAACGTTTAGAAATGTGAATCTAAAAAAAAAAAAAAAAATGTTTAATCCCAACCGAGATTAATGTTGTAGTTGAAGAAAGAAATGAAAGAAAATAATAGTTTTGAAAAAATAGTTTAGAATATTTTATAGTTTGAAAAAATCTAATTTTGTTAATATTTTGAATGTATGTTAGTGCAGTGAAAAGAGTCATGTACTGTAATTTGGGGTCATTGCTATTAGGAAAACAGAGGCACCAAAATCCGTTAAATTAATACAATGCCATTTGGCCAACTGTTTTTTTTAGAGAGGGCATTCCTTCAACACAGTCTGCATTCTGCTTTCAAAGCCAGAACACTTGCTTCAGAAATCGTTCTCTAAAAATAAGTGGCAGTTTCACAATATATTAATAAGTTTATAATATCTTTGCAAATAACTTGTAATTATTATCTTAATAGAAAACTGACACTCGCCTGGGTGCCGGGACATGCGGGGTTCCTGGGCAATGAGAGGGCGGATGACCTAGCGAGGGAGGGCTCGCAGGATACGTTTATAGGCCCCGAACCCTTCTGCGGCTTGTCCAGGAGCCTCATTCAAATTTCTATCAGGGGGTGGATAGAAGATCAGCGTCTGCGTTGGTGGGAGGGAACACCAGGACAGAGGCAGGCAAAGCTCTTCATTAAAAGACATTTGCCTAAATTTACCAAAGACCTACTGAGCCAGACCCGAAGGGATATAAGGTTAATTGTGGGTCTACTAACAGGGCATTGTAGGCTGAATAGACACATACACCACCTACAACTTGCGGATAGTGTGGCATGCCGATTCTGCAAGGTAGAGGAGGAGACCCCGGCGCACATCCTTTGTGAGTGCGCCGGCCTGGCGAGGATTAGGTTTCTTCAATTGGGGACGGGCAATCCCGAAGCTGAAAGCTTCATGACAGAGCCGCTCTCAGCTTTGCTAGGATTGATTAGGAGGGCAAAGCTGGGGGGGGGGCTGTTCTGTAACTTAAGGGGATCCACAATAGACCTCAATTTGTAGGTCGTAGTGGAATGAGGCTCACCCCCCCCGCTTCTATTCTATTCTATTCTATCTTAATAGAATATATTTATTGATAGCAGTGGTGACTACTTAATTATTCTGATACTTCACTCTCTTAAACATATATACTTACAAGCCCTTTTACAAAACCGCTCGTGCTACACAAGCTACCAGCACACAAACACACAACATCACCAATCACATTTTCAATGTCAAATATTCGATCTCCCAGAAACTGTTTTGGGTATTAATTAATTATTTAACTTCAAAACTGTCTATATATTTCTTTAAAAAATGTAGGAAATTATTCGGCAAGCTTTTGTTTTGTTAATTTATATTGCCGGGAATTTTAAATATGCATCTCTCTCTCTCTTTCTCTCTTATAACAATGGTTATTGTCAGCAGTGTTTATTACATCATCATGGATGAATGTTCTGTATAGTTAATGGAATTCTAGATCCCTATAGTAATTAAAGTTTAAATTATATTTACTTTATTGATAGAGATAGCAGAGTTAATTGAAAATTGCAACTGCAATACAACAAGAGCAACATAATTTCAAACAATGCAATTTAATTTACTGGAGAACAATGTTGCAGACCATATAATTAGCTGTTGACTGACGTAACTTTATTTCATGCTTTGTTAGAATGGTTTAGGTTAGTTTCCTGGATAAAAGAAATCTGATATGAAACTATTCATACAACTTTCTTGTACTGCTGTTCATACAATTATATAAAATGAGAAAATTTTCATTAAACTTTAAATTTTACTCATTTATCCTGTAATATAAATATTGATATTATGTTTAGATGAGTACCTACACAGGCAGGTAATAAAAGAAGTGATTACATTATATTCCAGAAAAGAGTGCCAAGAGACACTATTGAACCAAGTCTATATAACATTTAAAATATGTCATAAATTTTGCAGAACTGCCTAAAGTAATTTTTTTTTTTTCAATTAAAAGTGTCAGGTTTATATTTGTACGTCATCACACGTTGGTTTAGTGGCTAGCGTACTCGCCTTTCGTGCGAGAATTCAGCGTTCGATCCCTGTGAAGGCTGAGACGATGGATAGTTGGATAGATGGAAGGATGGATAGATGGAAGGATGGAAAGATGGAAAGATGAATAGATGGATAGATGGATAGATGGATAGATGGATAGATGGATAGATAGATAGATGGATAGATGGATAGATTGATAGATTGATAGGCAGTTAGATTGATAGATTGATTGATTGATAGACAGTTAGATAGATAGATTGATTGATTGATAGACAGTTAGACTGATAGATTGATTGGTTGATAGATTGATAGATTGTTAGGTTGATGGATTGCTAGATTGATAGGTTGATAGATTGATAGATTGTTAGGTTGATGGATTGTTAGATTGATAGATTGTTAGGTTGATAGTTTGATAGATTGATAGATTGATAGATTGATCGATAGATAGATGGATATATGGATAGATGGATAGATGGATAGATGGAAAGTCGGTGTTGACCCAACATCGTGATGAAACGTGGGAAGCTACAGTTAGTAGCGCCCTAGGTACTAAACGGCGTGGAAACTGCGGCGTGCTTACCACCTGCCCCCCTATTCAAATCGTCGTCTGGCAAGCCTCGGCCATTCATGGGCTGTTGCGCCATAGGGGTTTAGGGTTTTATATTTGTACACTTAGCATTTCTCAAAAACTTATTTTGTAAGGACACACTTCCGGTTAACTGATATACTACATATTTTGAATTTTGAATTCTACAAATGCTTCTAATTATATAAAATTATATAGATGGCAGAACCTATACATTGAACTGATACTTTGGAAAATTTAACGTTAATTTTCCCCCCAGAAGATCTGTGCTGAGAAGAACTTGCGTATGGGCTCTAGAAATAGGGAGATATGCATCTTCTCGGACAGCCAGGCTGCACTGAAGGCACTTGGGGCATTCAGAATCACCTTCTTCTCTAGTCAGGGAGTGTAGAGACTCCCTGGAGGCGTTGTCCCGCGCACAACAAAGTGCGGCTGGTATGGGTGCCGGAACACAAGCGGATTAAAGGTAATGAACTAGCCGGCCTGGTATGGAGCGAATACTTCTTTCTGTGGAGCCTGGAACCTGTTCTGGGAATAGCCGAAAGTATGGCGAAGGCGCCTCTCAGAGAATGGACTCGGAGAGAACATAATCGAACACTGTGGAAGCTAAGTAATGGAGCAAAACACGGCAAAATGGTCATGGCAGAGCTGTGTAGAAGAAGTACCAGAGAGATCCTGGGTTTGAGCAGGTATCAAATCCGTCTGATAACGGGCCTGTTTACAGGGCATGGCAGGTTCAAGAAACATCTGCACAAGGTGGGGATTGGTTGATTCGGCGTCCTTGTGTAGGCTGAGTCAGGAGGAGGAGGAGGAGGAGGAGGAGACGGCCTGTTGTTTGATAGCGTTGCGATCGGCAGATTGCGGTACGAGATCTTCGGCACGTTGAGACCGGAGGAAATCGTACTCCAAGAAGGACTGGTGGGGAAGGTTCTGGACTTCATGAAGAGGGAGGACTTCTTCTACTAGGTATTGAGGGGTTGGCACAATAAGCCTAGGCCTGGGTTTGACTCCTACAAAACTTTAAAAAAAAAAATCTTAAGGTTGCACTTCCGGTTGCGGATGGATTTTGACCAAAACTTTATCCTCAGACGCGATGATACCAGCAAGTGCCCCAAAATTTTAAATTTTGAAATCTTTTGTTCAAATATATGTACACATACACACATAAACTCATACATATACAAACACATCCATTGTCAGCCGTAAAAGAATGGATAAAGCCAGCATAGCCTTGAAGAAATAGGAACAGCACTGGCATAGGTAATTGACTGGCCAACTAACTAGGAAGTTTTTTCCTACTGTTTTAAACCGTCTTCGTATTGGACCACATAAGAACTGACTTCAGACTCACCCATCTCCTTTCCGGGCATGGAAAAATGGTTGCTTATTTATATCGACATCGACTAGACATTGTTCCAAACTCTGTTTGTTCCTGCGATCGGATCTCACTTGCAGACAGTAGATCATTTATTTTTGAATGCACAAGCATCCTTCCTTTGAGGCAGGTATTCCTGCAGCATCTAGTTACTCAAGGCGTTCGCTAGCCTCCTACAAACTCTACTTTACTACAGCCTCAATTCTTTCCTGAATTTGTAAAATTATTGTCATAATCTTCAAATTTCTAAAAAAAAAAGTAGACTTTACATTCTCAGCAATAGACACTTTAACGTTTCTCATTTTGTCACTTCCTTCCACGAACATTAATACATTCAATATAATCATCAGATACAGGAATTCATGTACTAATCAGATGAGTGGAGAATGATGTTATTTACAAAAACCAAAAGCAAAAAAGTACATATAATTCGCTAAAACAATTTTTTCCTCCTCAGAGGTCTCAAAACTTCTACTTCCGGTTAAAAATAAAGTACGAAAATAATGACACGATTCTATTACTTTTTCTTATCTATTTTGGGAAACTATTTCTCATTCTAACTACAATTCTAATATTCAACATCGCACTATAGATAAAAATCTCAAAGCGATCCGCTGGCTTAAGATAGAGTAAGAAATTTCGCCCACCATGTCTGAACATGGAAGTGCTAATACGGACTATTGGCTGATTCAAAAACTGGATACAGGAATCTGAGGTAATGTTGAGCAATTTTTTCAATAGTATTTTTAGAAATTTTATATGTATTCTTTGTATAAAATTCGACGTCACTCTGTCTGTATATTATAACTTAAATTTCTTCAGAAGTAGTAAATATCAGTGTAAGGAAGCAACGATACAAATTGCAATTCATCAAATTATTTTATGATACCTATAACAAAATCAAAATTATTACCTGTCACTTTATTATTTTTTTCTAAAAAAAAAAAACCAGGCCGCTCTCTGACAGTAATAGTTGTAGACTTGTTCTCTAATATAAAATGTCAAAAAGTGAAATTCCTCTATTTTTATTATAGTTTAGATCATATCTAGCAATAGAAGTTTCTCTATTTAAATAAAAAATATGATATCATCTTGTTCATCATTTAGGATTATCGTTCAACGAATTGATCTATTTTTTTTTAGGATTATCTATTAAACTGTTACCAATAAACTAGAAGCCAAAATGTTGTTTTATTTTTTTTTTTATTAAGCGCGAACAACTCAGACGATTCCCGAGAAAGTGGGCTATAAAATTCCTTCCAATTAGATATTCAGTTTGTACTAATAATACTGTCGATTTTGTCTTTGATGTGCTTGAAACTTCAAACAAATTTTTTTTATTCTAAGAATCTCCTTTGCTAGTTTCAAGTGAAGGGCCTTCTCGGAAAATACATATATATAAGTGTATCAAATAAAATTATAAATGAAGCTAAATAATTATACCGTAATGGTGTTAACAAAAATAAAGGATATATGATAAAAAATAATATATAATCATTTTCATAAATTATTTCTTTCATAACAATTACCAACTTTAATTTTGAATATAATTCCAGAATAAAGTCTGCCATCTGGGATTAAAGTCGTATATTTCTTTTCGGCAATTTGTCATTGTTTTCCACCAGTAAATTTTTTATTTTCTTTTTTATTATTTCCAGGTGTTTTTTTTTTTCTCCTCCATCATAAAAAATAAAAGTATCTTTCAAAATGTTTATTGAAACAATGATTGCCTTTGTGAGCAACACTATTTATTACTTTTACTTACAGCTAAGAGAAAGTATTACGTGCGTGACAGATTTAATGTGGACCGGAAATACAATAAAATCTGCAAAATATTTATTAAAGAATTTGCAAGCAGCTTCTTCTAATAAATGTTTCCAAAAAAACATAAATATATTTTCTAATATTTTTTTTCTTTCTTTATCTACCAATCACAAACTACAAACCAATTGTAATTAGTGAATATGATGGTTGATATTCTGGATTCGACTAACAGGAAAAGTGATATTGACCAATGGCAAATACTCATGCTGAAGTTTTGTTAATAAAATTAAAAAAAAAAAATTTATTATTTATATTGTCATGGATCGCCATGACATATTTCCCGATGACGTATTTCAGGCATGTCTTAACAGTAACTAATCATAAGGCACTGCCCAAATTTTTTTTTTTTAAATTTAAGGCGCGTCAACATCTATGGTAATTTGCGCTCGGTGTCTTCTCAGTGCACTGCCGGCCTCCGGACAGTGTTCTCTATTAACAGACAACATTGTCCATCACCGAACAGCGAGCTATAGAGGCTCCTAGGAAGAAAAAAATCAAAGAGTAGCACAGGTGGACTCGAACCCGGGACCTCTGCGTGGGAGTCCAAGTAGCTACTCCCTTCCCTACCACTAATTCTAGCCTTAGAATCGATTGATCAATCTACCAATCCCATTTGACGATATTGTAAGGAGAAGTTTAGGATAATAAGGGAAGTTTTGAGTTTCACTTATGAGGACGCTCGACCCCCAACCTCGCTCTTATTCAGTGCTCACTCAACCTTCATTATACGACCATCATTCAACAACTCTACATCAACAACCATCGTACACCGTCCCTATATATGGCACGAGTGATCCCGAAACGTAGAGAAATAAATCTGGTGTGAAACACTCACACAACTTTCTCTTACTCCTGTTCTCAAAATTATAATTGACAAATCTTATAGTTTGTGTACTAAATATAACGAAAACTGAAAAAACTGTTGAGTAAAAACGCACTTCCGGCTTACTAATATTCTTAAAACTTGGAATTTTGGCCAACTATTTATTTCTAATTAATTTTGTTTGGATGATATAATTGTATAATCAACTATGATACCACTTTAGAGGAAGCTATAACCCCACCCATCCCATAAAAGTGCCCTTAAATGAATTTTTCCAGAGAAATGTTTTTCATAAAAGATGTAGATCGTTGCATGTTTAGTTTATATACGAAGTTTCAAGAAAATCGTAGCAGCCATTTTTTGAGAAAATCGCGAAAAAGTGAAAAAAATCATTTAGTGAAGTGTTAAAAAAACGCACTTCCGGTTGTCCGATTTTTTTCAACAACATATTTAATTTTTAATTTAATATTATTTAGATGACAGAATTGTCTAATAAACGAAATAGCAGTTAAGATGAAAACCTAACCCCACCTCCCCCAGAAGTGCCCTTAAATGAATTTTCCCGGAGAAATGTTTCAAATAAAAGTTGTAGCTCTTTGTATGTGTAGTTGATATACCAAGTTTAAAGAAAATCGTCGGTGCGATTTTTGAGAAAAACGTAAAAAAAATCAACTAGTAAAGTAGTACTTCCGGTAGAGGAATTTTGTCAGATAACGCACCGTCAGATTCCTAAACGTAATATCAAGTTTCAACTTTCTACGGTTTTTAGTTTTTGAGCTATGATGTTCACATATACGCACGCACGCGCACACACACACACAGACCATTTGCTAGAAACCACTTTTTTGGACTCAGGGGACCTCAAAACGGATATTTCCGGTGAAAACTCGATATCGAAAAATTTGACACGATTACAATACTTCCTCTTACTAGGAGTAAGAGAAAGTAAAAATAAATGAATAAGATAATAATCTCAATGGGTCTTCTTACGTTGATTTTATTTGTTACGTTGATTTTATTTGCACATACCCTTGCAAATTGGTTCTTTTTAGCAAAATTAATTATTTAAAATGAAGTTTTCTTTTCATTTTTCCAGTAAACAACATCGCACAATAAAACCATTGCGGCATCGTTAGGAAAATTAGGAGCAATATTGATAGTTATCTGAAATGTACTGTTAACAGAAACGTTAGGAATATCTTATATAATAAGCAATAAGTACTTTAAAAATCTAACTCTTATTTATTTCTACTAATTCATAAATTTCCATTTCGGTGGAATAGATTCTTTAAAGGTATTCTTTAAAAATTATAATTTGAAACAATTGGAATAGATCATTCTATTGAGAAATACTATATCGTCAAGACAGATCACATCAAACAAACATGACATAGCCAGTCGCCTATTAAACAGGAATTAAAATTTTATGAAGCTAATTTGTAACGGAAACATTTCAAAAAAAACGAATAAGTACGTATAAGATATTCAATATAAACAAAGTTCCTTTACTTAATTCAGTCACTTTTGATAAATCACAATAATTATCGCAATTAATAATTCTCCAGTCTTGTATTGATTTTAAGGCGGCAAACATTTCTATCTAAGACTGGATTTAAAAAAAAAATAAAAAAAATCAGGTGTGAAACACTCATAGGGCACAATTATATAGAAAATAATACTTCTTTTAGAAACTTTTAAATGTTATTCATTTGTAAATAAATATAGTGATGTTGGGGAGGCGGTGAAGGTGACAAGTTCCAACCTATCAATCTTGAGAGATAGAGAAGAGTGATTAATTGTTGTAAAGAAGAGCGCGCCAATGACATTGAACCAAATCAAATAAAATATAAAATTTAACATCACAAATTTCGCACAACTACGTAAAAATCAATATTTTTTTTTGAAAAATGTATCGTTCTAGTCACACTTCCGGTTAGCCAAATTTTTCCTCAAATTTGGAATTCTCTAACAATGCTTCTAATTATGTATTAATAATATATTTCTTTTATGGATTGGAATGCTTCCTGCAGAGAGGAATGGGCATTCCAATAAGAGGCTAAAATATACACTCCCTTCTATTCGCGGATGTACCAAGTTATTTTAGCCCAGGACCGCGAATATATTAAGTATGTAATGAGGAAACTGCTCGAAAGCTATTAAGCTGGCGGCTTTAAAGTGAATTTTGATAAATCCGAGTACTTGGTTGTAGGAGGAGAGCGCCGGGATCTGAAGAGTGAACTCACAGTTCATTAGGTCCGTTCGCCGTTTCAAGTACTACTAGGGTTCAATTATTGATAGCTCCGGTAGTTGTGAGGCCGACGTTCTAAGCAGGATAGGACAAGCCAAGGCTGCGATCCTTTGCTTGAACAGAGTCCTCTGGAGCAAAAGACATATCATTGGATACGAAGAAACTCATTCTGCGGGTGATAGTGGAAAGCATTCTCATGTACGGTGGGGAGAGCAAGACAATTACCGAACGTCTCAGACAAGGAATATAGATATCCGTGCGGATATGGAAGCACAGGAGACTGCAATTGACCGACTAGAAGTGCGGTCTGTACAGTGGTACGGTCATGTCCAGCGAATGGGGGAGGAAAGGTGGCCAAAGAAAGTGTTTTTGTGGTCCCCTCCTGGAAGAAGAAAAAGAGGGCACCCTAGAATGACATGGAAAGGATGCATGGTTCGAGCAATGGATGCTCGCAGCCTGACGGAGAAGGACTGGGAAAACCGTCTCACATGGTCTTTGGGGGGTCAAGGGTAACCACGGAAACCGTAAAATAAAAAAATAAAAAATTGGAGAACCACATATTACATTGAATTTATATTTTAAAGGAAAGCTGAACGTTACTGGTCCCTCAAAAGAAAACCCTCCAAAAAATCAAATTTCCCAGGAAAATATTTCAAATAAAAGTGATGGATATTTATGTAAATACTTGTTGTGGTTGGTTCCGCAGAGCTGGAAAGTATCAGAGATATTTTCCATGCTAGCCTGCTTCTTTTTTGTGGTCATCGACCGGTTTCCGGGCGTTCGCCCATCATCATCAGGATGTTTTTGTCAAAACAGTGTTATAACATAGACTTGGTACAGAACAAATTTAGTTTATACTCGAATGAATCAAAGTGAGTGTATCTATCAACTGTATTTGCTCTGTGCAAGTCTATGTTATCATACTGTTTTGACAAAAACATTTTGATGATAGGCGAATGTCCGAAACCGGTCTGTGACCACAAGAAGAAGCAGGCTATTATGGAAAAAGTAGTAAACTAAGTTTAAAAAAAATCGTTGGAGCCTTTTTTAAAATAAATCGTGAATAACTGAAAATAAATCCACTCAATAAGTCGCACTTCCGGTTGGTGGATTTTCCCGAAACCTAAAGTGTCAGACTCGGTGGTGGTATACGATAAACGAAATATTAAGTGAGCTTCTTGCAATTTTTCGTTTTTGAGTTTATTTTGTTCACAACATACATAATCTTCATTAAAGGATCATATGGGAATTTTTGGGAATGAGGAGGTGGATAGGTTTGCCAAATTAGGTGCCTCTCTCCCTTTCATTGGTCCAAAGCTGCTGTTGGTGTGTCTTCTGGCACATGTTTGTCGGGCTTTCAGACGTGGATGACCTCACAGCACTCATCCTTATGGATGAGTGCAGTGGGTTGTCGGCAATCTAAAATGCTCATTGGGGGCCCGGACGGAGCTTTGAGTAGCGGGGTCCGATGTCTTTCACGGACCTCCTTCAGGCATCTGATTGGATTCCTCACTGGACATTGTGGTTTAAGGAGACATCTCTATATAATGGGACTCGTGCCTGACCCCTTTTGTAGAGTTTGTGAGACTGAGGAGGAAACACCCATGCATCTGATGACGAATTGTTTGGGTTGTGAGGAGATTAGGTTTAGGACCTTCGGCCGGAGTAGGGATATCGGTAGAGGATCTTAAGCTGTGTCCTTTTAAGGTTTTGGTCCGATTTGTTCGGTCTGTGGTGAAACTTAGATGGTTAAAACCTGGGCCTAGATTTTCATTCTAGTCCCAGTGGTTGTTATTCTTTAGGGGTAGCTATATGGGCCCTGGGAGGCTTTGGATAGCGTAGGGTTTGCCCTCTCCTTTTGCGAATAATAATAATAATACATACACAATACTCAAACATACAGAATATTCGCCAAAAATACATTTTCTTCATACTGAGGGGTCCGCCAAAACAATGTAATTCCGGTGTAACAATTTGATAATGATCGACAGTACTTCCTCGTACTAGGAGGAGTAAGAGAAAGTAAAACACTAGTTCATAAATAATGAACGCTTTTCATTTTCTGTTCTCTTTTATAACACACGGCTTCTGACAAATTATCTCTGCCTTTTGTGATATATATCAGTAAGAGTGGACCTATTTTTACTTTCTCATGAAATAAAAGTTGGGAATGAACAGATCAAATGATATATATATGAGTATATATATATATATATATATAAACCCTATGGCGCAACAGCCCATGAAGGGCTAAGGCTTGCCAGACGGCGATTTGTATTGGGGAACGTGTAGTAAGCACGCCGCAGTTCCCACGCCGTTTAGTTCTATCCTTCGCTACCTAGGGCGCTGTAGCCTAACTTTAGCTACATAACTGTAGCTTTCCACTTTTCAACACGATGCTGGGTCAGCACCGACTTTGTCCTCACGTGAATCGAACCCTGAATTCTCGCACGAAAGGCGAGTGCGCTAGCCACTAGACCAACGCGTGAAGGCAAATGTTTTTTTATAAACAGACATTCAAAAAAGTATGCCATATTAGTGGATAAGAAAATTTCCAGGCAGTATTGTTATTGATTTTTAAATTTTCATAATTGTTTATAATTAATTTTAAGAATAGCGTATAAACAATAACAATAGTAATAATAATTTATTATTATATAACAGTTTACATTCAAATAATAAAATGATGAGCAAAATAATGACAATAACTGATGGAGGGGGCGAATATTATCTTTTCAATTACACAATGAATGTATTCTGATTGAATTAATCCATACAAATAGAAATAAATCATCTTTTCAGATCTTGCTTTCAAATTATATGGATATAATTGAAATAATAGTTATCAGATTTTATTGAATAATTTGTGTATAAAGAATATACACTCATCGTTGTGCGAACAATATTTGTTTATCGACAATTTGGAGCAGTGTTATTACAAAACTTTAATGTGTTTGGTAAATGTGTAGTTGTGTTGTATAGCGTGCGTGTGTTATTGAAAGGGCTTAATTGTGTATGTAAGTTTCTATAGAACTTATGTTTAAGATCTAATGAAGACCACTGTTTACAATAAACAATTTTGCTTACAATAAATAATTTGACTATATTTGAATTATTGAATAATATAAATAACAATTACAAGTTAATCGTAATAATGAAACAACTTAAAATATACAGAAACTCTTGCACTTAATGATTCTTCTAGCTAAACTGATTTAAATCACAAATGTTAAACTCAACACGTTTTTGGCACATTGACTGTCAGATGAATGATGGAATGATACTCCCTGAATACTTTGGAATAGACTGATGAAATAATGCTCTTCTTGGTAGTTAAAACCTATCCTTTTATATATGATTTCTAGAAGGGGTTAAAAACCAAACAGTGGCCGTGTTCTTCGACCTCTCTTGCAACGGTGTCTTGTACCTGCGTTTTGACTCTTTGCCAGCCAAAATAGAAATTTCTTTTTCAAAGCTAATATTATTTAAAATATAAATATATTTCCTATTATTTCTATTTTTCCATTTGCTTCTTCCACTACACAACCTTACACAGTAAGTTGAAAATCCGGTGTTAAATTTTCACATCACTCCTTCCTGCAACCATGGCAATTATAATTGTCAATTTTTTTGAAAGTTGATTTTTTTTTTTTTTTGGAATACTTTAGATTGCCATTTATATTACTCATGGAGTGTGGAACCGACATGTAAACTTGGTTGGGTCACAGTTCGCAGAAATTGCATGTTGAACTAAAAATGACAATATTTTATGCGACCAAATAGCGCCTTTATCAATACCACCCCTCCAAAAAAATGAAATTATAGTTAAGAGTTTATCTAACCCCATCCAGTTTATCATCCAGAACACCCCATAAAATTTACCAAAAAAAAAAAATGTTTAAAATTAAAGGGATAGGTTTATGTTAGTGGGAATTGGTATCTCAACTTTAAAGAAAATCTTTTGAGGCTAGTTTCGAGTAAATTCACGAAAAACACAGACGACTATTTGGTACATTTGCATTGGTTTGGTGAACCAATTTTTTACTTTCTCTTACTTCTAGTAAGAGAAAGTATTGTAAGCGTATCAAATTTTCGATATCGAGTTTTCACCAGAAATATCCGTTTTGAGGTCCCCTGAGTCCAAAAAAGTGGTTTTTAGCAAATGGTCTGTGTGTGTGTGTGTTGTGTGTGTGTGTGTGTTTGTGTATGTATGTGTAGTATGTGAACAGCATAGCTCAAAAAGAAAAAACCGTAGAAAGTTGAAACTTGATATTCTGACTAGGTATCACCATGGGATCTGACAGTACGATATCTTTCAAAATTCCTCAACCGGAAGTACCACTTTACTAGTTGGATTTTTTATTCTTTGCATGTTCTTCAAAAAATGGCTCCAACGATTTTCTTTAAACATGGAACGTCAACCACACATACAAAGAGCTACAACTTTTATTTGAAACATTTCTCCGGGAAAATACATTTAAGGGTGCTTTTAGGGGAGGGGTGGGGTTAGGTTTCCATCTAAAGTGCTATTTCAGTTTATTAGACAATTCTGTCATCTAAACAATGTTAATTAGAATTAAATATGTTGTTGAAATTCCGAGTTTGAAGAAAATCGGATAACCGGTAGTGCTTTTGCTTTACCACTTTACTAAATGATTTGTTCACTCCTCCGACAATTTTTTTTTGAAACTTGTATATAAACTAAACATGCAAAGATCTACAACTTTTATTTAAAACATTTCTCTGGGAAAAATTCATTTAAGGGCCATTTTAGGGGAGGAGTGGGGTTATGTTTTTGTCTAAAGTGCTATCATAGTGGATTATACAATTCTATCATCCAAACAAAATTAATTTAGAAATAAATAGATGGCCAAAATTGCCGAGTTTCAAGAAAATAGTAAACCGGAAGTGCGCTTTTACTGAACCAGTTTTTTTTTTCAGTTTTCGACGAATTCCATTAAATTTGGTACACAAACTATAAAATTTGTCAATTATAATTTTAAGAACTGGAGTAAGAGAAAGTTGTGAGAGTGTTTCACACCAGATTTTTTTTTTTTTTCAAACTAGGAATTTATCGTAATTTTTTTTTTACTTTCTCTTACTAATAATAGTAAGAGGAAATATTAGGATCGTGCCAGATTTTCGAAATTGATATTTCATCGGAAATATACGTTTTATGGTCCTCTGAGTCCACAAAAAAATGTTTTTTGGATTGATTGTGTGGGGGCGTGGGTTTGGAAAGCGTTATTGAAAAATGGAAAATCGCTGAAAGCTGAAATTTGATATTTCATTTAGCTGCTACCAGAAGATGTGACAATAACGGTTTAAGTCAAAATTGCCTTGACGAAATCTGCCATTTTGTTAAATATATTTTTCAGATTTTCGCCCATTTTCTCAAAAAAAGACTCCAATGATTTTTTTTTTTAAACTTTATATATCAACTACTCGTCAAAAGAGCTATAAGTTTTATTTAAAACCTGTTTTCTCATATTATTCATTTAAGAAATGTTCTGGGGGAGTATTGACGTTAGGCTTTCCTCTAAAATGTCATTACCTATATACAAATGATACTATTGTCTGTATAATATTAATAAATATATTAATGTGCGGCACAAAATTCTAGGTTTAAAGAAATACTACTTTAAAATTATAATAGAGGCTAGTCGTTTGGAGGAGGCTGTGAGTCGCGCCACCACTTCTGATCGATTTCTTCTCTATAAGGTGCTAATTGCGAAGTATCCTGGGTATGTAACGGAGCGTTTATTTATTGATTTTAAACTTAGAGATCTTGCCTGGTTTTTTAAAAATTAGGGGAGAACTATTATTTCTTAATTATAGGCCATGGTTAGTAAGGGATCCCCAGAAAACGAAAAGTGTTCTCTCTGCTCCTACAACACTCGTGAAGACTTATTTCACTTTCTCGGTGACTGCCCTATTTTGGCAGAGCTTCATCTCCTCCACTTTAGCAAACGCGATCTCTCTAGGCGAGAAATAGTGGACTTCCTATCTGGCGAAGTTCCTTGTTTACCGCTGGTTGCGTACACTCGTCAAGCGTGGAAAGTGAGGTCTGAGTGGATCTTGAACCTTCCGTAATATCACCTCTTTCTTTCTGGTCACCTTATTTCAAATAGGATTTTTTGCTATTTATTATTATTATTATTATTATTTCTTGCAATTTCTCTTGGCAAACATAAAATTCCATACTGTTCTGTTTTAATTTAGTTCCTTTTGAATCATTTGAGTTTACATAATTTCTTTTTTCATTTTGTTTGTTTGGTTTTTGTTCTTATATTATGTAACTCTTCGTTGTTGTATTCAGCACAATCTGCAGTAAATTCAAGCAGACGGCTGAATGTCATGCTTTTATACTATGTAAATATTTCATTATTGTAAAGAAAATGATAAAAAAAAAAAATCAATAAAGTTATTATTAATAAATAATACTTTAAAATTATATTTCGGATGCACGAAAAAATATATATATTTTCAGTTACATTGCAATTTATAAGTAATTAATAACCGTACAAATGAATAATAAATCAAAACTATCTAAATTCTAGTAAGAGAAAATGGTGTGAGTGTTCAGACCAGATTTTTTGATTGATGCTAGAATGTACGCGTAAATTGCCTGAAATAGGATTTGAAAAAAATGCTTAACTTGGCAACTTCCCCAGAAAATCCCCCTCCCCAAAAATAATTTCCTGAAATAATGTTGCAATTAAAAGCGATAGGTAAAAGTTATATATAAATAAATACTTATGTACTAATACGCAAAGCTTGAGGAAGTCAACATCTCTGCATGTACTTGATGAAGCAAATCTGATAGAGAAAAAAATCTGAAACCGGTCAGAATTACTAGGGTATAACTAAATCAGTGCGTTTTTCACTTTACAATTCAAAAATGATTTGTTTACTCGTCTATTAAATGTACTCCTCCAAATATGAGCTATCATTTTTTTTTTTTTATAATTTGAACTAATCTGTGAGAAAATAATTCGGTTCCCTACCGATATCAGGAGCTATCTTTGGAGCCAAAAAATTCGAAACATCCTGTTTTCATCAGAGACATTTTCCGTGGTGGCCTGCTTCATTTTGTGGTCATCGACTGGTTTCGGGCGTTCGCCCGCTCATCTTCAGGATGCGTTTGTCAGACAGTGTGATAACATAGACTTGCATAGAGCAAATTCAGTTTATACAATCCGTTCTGGGCTCTGTGCAAGTCTGTGTTATCACATTGTCTGACAAACGCATCCTGAAGATGGATGAACGCCCGAAACCGGTCGATGACCACAAAATGAAGCAGGCTACGGAAAATGTCTCTGATGCTTTCCAGCCTGCGGAACCAACCACCACAACATCCTTTTTTCATCACAAACCACGTAAATTTTTTACCACGTAGTAATCAGAGGGTTGGCTGTGATCTGGATGTTGGAGAAGATCAGGATTTCCTCGATTATTGAGTACGTTTGACGTGACCTGTGCGGCCTTCTGTTGTTTAGTTGAGAATTTTTCGATTAACCACCAAAGAGAGATATTTTTCAGCCAACACGGAGTGCCATGCATCGTTCTAGCTGAATAGATTTATAGCTTGAATATAATCGCACGACCGTCAAGTACTAGTTCAAAATGAATGGCGCCCTCCATAGTTCCACTACACGCACAGCTACAATCTTCTCAAATCATTCTCTTATAGGTACAAGCTGGTTGGCCTGATCTAATCCATTGCTTTTGTTTGTTCAGATTGCCAAAATAAACCCATTTTTCAATTCGATGGAGGAAATGAAAAATACTCGGGTTTTGAACAAGGTTTTTATAATAGACTTCAACTCGGCATGCAACTTGCTAAGGCATAAGTTGTTGGGAAATGCTTCGGGCAGATTCTGGGAACAATATCGGTAGATGGGACACGCCTAACTCACCTGCATGTTTTCTGGTTCTGGTGCAGTTACCGCTTCTACAGATATTGTCAGAAGTGGTGAATCTAAGGAGAGACGACGTCCTAGATGAAGCATCCTGCCCAAGCTCTATGATTATTTTTAAACAGACCAGGCCTGGGTAAAAAACAGAGCTTTCCCCCTCCACTTAATTAGTTTCGTAAGCGGCGTTATAGCCTTTTTTTTTTAAGAGTGACGTAAAATTGCCCGAATTTCTAGATTCAATTTGGCCATTTTTTAAATGCTCAACAATCGCATAGAACTTTCCATATGCTGATACAAAATATATAAACTGAAAGTAAAAAGGGTAACCTAATAAGAAACTTGTGATAAACATAGTAAACACTACAAAGTATTTTCTTACTGTAAACTATACAGAGTATTGTTGAGGATTAAGAAAAAAGTAAGCCGACTTTTATTATATTCTAGTAATGAAAAGAAGTAAAATAAGCCGGGTAATAACCAGGAATATTATTCAATTACCAGCTTAAAGGATATCGATTAAAGACTAAATTAGGATCATGGAATGGTGTATTCTAGTGCAGGCAAGATGAAATTATACGTGGCAGCTTGAAATCTGAAAATGCAGGGTATGCTTTCTAATATTAGGAAACAGGATGGAGATTTCACTGGGTTCATAAAGGAAAAACTGAATGTGTTAATGGATAAATACGTCCCTTAAGATGATCCTAATATTGGACACAGAATACAACCAACAAACAAACAGAATACAACATACGAAAGTTAAACAAGATATTTCCACGCCTGATAACAGATATTTTACCCTTTGAATAATGAATCAATAGTAGATTGGAGGACCTTATCTACTATTGATTCATTGAAAGTGAAGAGAGCGCCAGGCGAAGACGATAACAACTAGCAAATGTTGCGGAAATCATCAAAAATTATTATAAAGCTAAAGTCTGACAATATGAATACCTATTTATCAGCGTGTAAAATTACCTTTACTCACGTGTTGAATAAAATATATTAAAATTTAAAATATATTTTAATTTTATATTAGAATATAAAATGTGGATCCATTATGTGGTTGTTGAGTGTTTTGAAACTTTTTTAGTGGTAGTCTGTAGTAGTAATCTGTTACACTCAATTTTATTATTCTTATAACACTTGTGATTGAATATTTTTTTCATTTCAAGACTTATTATTCAAGTAATAATTATATTTGTCTTAAAGACATGGCCAAATATTTGGCATCGATTTTCGGTACAGAAAAGGATAAGGTCAACTGCTCATTTTATTTCAAGATTGGTACCTATAGACATGGTGATATGTGTTCTAGGATCCACAACAAACCAACATTCTGTATCAGACTGTATTGCTTCAAAACTTATATGTGAATCCACAAAATTCAACAAAATCCACCGATGGTTCACACTTGGTAAGCAATGTCTCTGACGAAGTGATGCAGGAACATTACGACAATTTCTTTGAAGATGTGTTCATGGAATGTGAAGATAAGTATGGAGAGATTGTTCAAGAAATTAATGTTTGTGATAATCTTGGTGATCATTTGGTTGGAAATATTTACATTAAGTTTCGGCGTGAAGAATATGCCGAGAAAGCTGTAAACTATTTAAATAATCGTTGGTTTTGCAGGTCGTCCAGTTTATGCTGAACTAAGTCCTGTTACGGACTTCAAAGGAGCTTGTTGTAGACAATATGAAATGGGAGAATGTACCAGGAGTGTTTTTTTTTTTTGCAATTTTATGCATCTGAAACCAATTTCTCGAGAACTGAGGCGTTTCCTATACTCACGGGAAAAGAAAAGGGAGAAGGTCTAAAAGTAGAAGTCGAAACAGGTCTCGCCCAGAAGAAGATCCAGATACTAATGTTTGTTCAGTTTTTATGTATTATTTCTGCCTCAGGTGGCAATATGCATATAAAATGTGCAAAAACTGAGAATTTACTTTTTAATTCAAGTCGAATACTCCCTTTTCTCTATAATCTGCTGTCTTTGATATAATCTCAAATAGGTTGTATTTGGAATTGTTTAGAAAAATATGTTCTTTTTTCGCGTATTGCCGCTAGATGTCGGGGGTAATCAGAATTGATTAATATTACTTTTTCTCACTTGTGATTAAAAGTATAATTTTATTCACTATTTTTGATTTAATTTTTATCGTCCCACTATTACAAGGAGATAGAAAAAAATTCTTTATGACGAGATAGATAGACACAAATTTATTTCATAATACTGAAATCTAATATATCAGATTAATCAAAAATTCACTAACAACCAGCATTTTTGGAAAAAATATTATAAATAAAAATGATAGGCCTATATCTGTGCGGTAGTAGTCCAAGTTTAAAGAAAATCTTAAAAAAAAAATATTCAATTAAGTCGCCCTTTTCGATAACCGATTTTCTTCAAATTGGGAATTCTATTTATGCTTCTAATATTATTCAGATGGCAGACATTATATTTTATTGATGTGACATTTTAAAGGGAAACGAAAGGTTGCAGCTCATCCAGAACTCTCTGGAAATTCAGTACCCTTGAAAATTGTTACAAGTACAAGTGATAGGCTTTTATGTACTAGTACAGTGATGGCGAACCTTTTGAGCTCGGTGTGTCAAAATTTTGAAAAATAGAAACATAATTCTCGTGGCGTGTCACTCATCAAGTTAATTATTTGTTTAATGCCATTTAAAATACAAAAGCCAAAATTATGAAACCAATAGTTTACATTTAGAGACTTGTCTTACATATTTCATTGAAACTTAACATACAAAATCAAGTAATATATATATGTAAAATATAATTGAACAAAAACAGAAAAACAATATAAATTTATACAATTAGAAAATAAATATATATGAAAAATTAGTGACTTTTTTGGTGTGATGGTTGGTTCCGCAGAACTGGAAAGCATCAGAGACATTTTCGAGAAGTAGCCTGCTTCATTTTGTGGTCATCGACCGGTTTCGGGTGTTCGCCCATCTTCAGGATGCGTTTTTCAGACAGTGCGACAACACAGACTTGTACAGAGCAAACTTGAGTGTGAAAACTAAGTTTGCTTTGTTCAAAAGTCTTGTCACACTGTCTGAAAAACGCATCCTGAAGATAGGCGAACTCCCGAAACCGGTCGATGACTACAAAATGAAGCAGGCTACCGCGGAAAAAATGTCTCTGATGACTTTTTAGGTGCTGAAGTTTGTCTGCTAAATCTTCTATTTCGGGTTTATATTTGGTACATTTCAAGGCCAAGCAAGCGCCACTGACTTCATCTATTAACCGATTCCGTTTGTTTGTCTTAATATTATTTAATGCTGAGAACAATGTCTCACAAAAATATGTGGATGAAAAAATTGTTAGCAAAACAACTAAAGGAGATCTCGAGGAGCGGTCAATAAAATGTACAATTTTTTTTAAATCTTTTCCAACGTTTCGACAAATTTATTGTCTTTTTCAGGGATAAAATTAAAAAAAAAATGCTAATCGGTATTTATAATTTCCATGAAATAAACTAAACACAAAATATGTAGTAAACAGAGAGAGTTGCTAACTATATGAGCTACATTATAAGAAAAAAAAGATTTTTTTGAATTATGAAATTTTTTATCTTTGAAGATGCGTGTCACCAAAAATGAGCTCGAGTGTCAGCACTGACACGCGTGTCATAGGTTCGCCATCACTGTACTAGTACATTCTCGTATATTAGATAGTACAGGAAATTTAATGAAAATTGTGTAGAGCCGTTTTCGAAAAAATTGTGGGAGCCGTTTTCGAGAAAATTATAGGAGCCGTTTTCGATAAAATCGCGAAATATGAAAAAGTATACCAATCAATGCTGCACTTCCGGTTGATTGATTTTGACAAAAAAATTTTCGTGTCAGATGCATTGATATTCCCTAAATGGAATATCAAGTTTAAACATCCGGCGATTTTTCCCGGTTGTTCCATTATTAGGTTCACACATACGCAGACCTGGTTAGCTAAAAACATTTCTTTTGTAAACAGAAGACTTCAAAACATGAATTTTTTGGTAAAAATTCAATTTTGAAAATATGACATGATTTCAATAGTTCCTCTTACAGCTGTAAGTGAAAGTAATTAAATCTAACTTCCCACCATTTTATTGTGGATTTCACCTGATTTAAGTTTAAAAGAAGATTGTAATTTACTGACGAATCAACCCATTATTTCCTTTAATTAGCACTTAATCCATTAACCCATTAATTTAGTTTTCAAAATTATTTTTTTTCCTAGTCAAACCTAATAGCATTTTCATTCACAGAAAAAAAAAAAAACTAAAAATATATTATGTTAATTAATGAAAATATAAAATTACCTTAAAGTATAAAAAAAAAAAAAATATATATTGTTAATAAAATAATGCTGAACAGTTATAGTGAATTAGTTTAGTGTGACATTTACATTCCATTAAAGATAGTAATCCAAGCACAAGGACCAGATGTGTTCCATCTAGTGCAAGCTAGGTCAGAAATTGTGGATGACTATCGACCGTTCTACTCCACCAACCGACTAGCCTGGCTATACTGTACAGACCTCCACCACCGAGAGAGTATTCTGTGTCCTTTTCATCGTAACTTTTGCAAACTTCAACTAGTGAAGATACTAAAAAAGATGGGACCTGTCAAAAATTATTTAAATCTACCTACATCGTTATTTTTATTTTTTTTTATTTCTTTGTATTAAGTTTTGTTTCTAAGTTAATAAAAAACTTTAAAAAAACAACTTTATGGTGACCAAACTTTTCATATTAATTGTAAATTAGGTTATTTAAAAATTATTATATTTCTGGTGAGAATAAAAAATACTTATTATTTAGGTCAATTCACAAAATTTGTATAAAGATCGGTTTAACATTATAAAAAAGTTATTATCAACGAGATAATTGGAGAGATTTTGCTTTCTATTTTTCTATGAAACCGAATCCGGGATCTCCGCGTGGGACCCAGGGGGTGACCATTGAACATTTCCCATTTTTAAAGGCTTAGGCTGGAAGCTCCAGTAAAGTAAAGTTATGCCTATTTTGTCAGGCGGGCTTAACGTCCAACTACCAAATTAGGTGTCGTGGACGGGGGCGGAAGCACCTACTTTACTGTTAACATTTTGCATACCAATATAAAATTTAGCAGTTATACGCTGGACTCGAACTGTGGTCCTCCCACTTACAAGTCCATGCTCTTAACCACTACACCAACAGCCGCCCCCGAAGCTCCAGTTATCCTTCCGCTTATTTCTCATTCTTAAAACCTATTTCTTGTGTGAAAGGTTTGACCGAGTTAAGTGGTTCTACTTCCTCCACCTTCAATTCAATAGAGCAGAAGGGATGCCTGCGAGCAGTACGTTCTCTATGAATACTGTTAACTCAAATTACCGTTTCTATCTAAACAGATGGACCACTGCAATCTAGAAGCTCGTCCGTGAAGATTCTATAACTTAAGAAATATCAACCTTTCATCTTTTCTTTTATCTATCTGGTAACTTCTTTTCTATGTGTAAGATAACCTCTGCTCCTATAAGTTTCTGCATTTCACACATCTATGTTCATATGGTTGAGAATACGTCAGTGGTTTAGTGGAAGCCGAAAATAGGGTTCCTCGGAGGAAAATGTGGCATGAATGCTAGATATCAACCGAACATAAAATTAATGTGAACATTGGAGAGAAAGAAAAAATTCCATTTTTTTGGAGGTCCTAATTCAGTGCAAGAAGACAGCAAGTTTGGAACATACCAGAAAAACTCAAACCAACCTGTCCTTAATTGAGAGTTCACATCACCAAACGTTACAGAAGAAAGGTTTTGCTCTGTAGTTGATCAAATATACTATCAAGATAACCAAGACAACAGTAGTAAACAAGGATGAAAATCATCTTCAGCAAGATGTGACCAAACAGCAACTTGGTTAGACTAAACACTCACTTTAATAAGATAGATTTAGCAGATTAGACAACCTTCCCGTATAAAGAAACAAGGGGAAATAGAAGAATGTCGAGATAGGTTTAATAATGAGGATCTTCCCAGGAACATATTTGTCTTCTTCCTACCCTTGTTGTTCCATCTGTAAGCGAGATGACCAATAGGTCTCTGGTATTTACTCATTAATGGGGTAGGGGGCTCCTGAATTCCAGGAGCACAATTCGGGCTCCCTGAGGCTTAAGTGCAGCTTAAGATCCTTGAGATCCTTTCCGAGGCCTTGAGATCTAGACTAGAATAGAATAGCCAAACATTTATTAGCGTAAAATAGAGGAAAAATTAAACTCCGCCCACAATTAAATTCATTCATGTTTATTAATTTCATAATATTATTATAATAGTTAGAATATTAATAATAGTAAACAAGAATAATGATAATATTTGTAGGAAAAGTTCAACCTCATAATGTTTATAGTTTTTTTTTTTTTAATTTAAGGCGCGTCAACATATTATATGGTCATTGGCGTCCGGAGCCTTCTCAGTGCATTGCCGGCCTCCGGACAGTGTTGTCTCGTTACAGACAACACTGTCCATCACCAGAGGAGTAAGAGCTCCTAGGAAGAAGAAATCTAGGGTAGCGCAGGTGGCCTCGAACCCGGATCCTCCGCGTGATTGTCCAGTGCGTTAACCACTTAGCTAATCCCTTCCCTTGTTCATTTTGTTCTTTTCATATTTAGTTTTATTTCTTTATGGAGCTGTGAGCTATTTTAATCCATAAGTAGGTATCTCTTAGAGACTGTATTTATTATTTAGAATTGTGTTTTTTTTTTTAGCTTATTTTATTTATTTTTGTTCTGTCGTCAGTTCTATACTGGAGTTGAGAAGTTTATTTGATCAAATATGTAATTATGTTAAATCTACACTCCTTCTTGTGGATCAATGTATCCCAAAAAGCAATGTAAATAAATAAAACATATATATTTTTACATATACAAATAACAGGGACTTTTCTACATAAATAGGTCATCTTAAGCCTATAAATAGAGGATATATAATTTTCTTATTTACTTACATTGTTTGAAGATATTTACATTACAGCATATATTACATGACCCATTTTATAAATAGTTTATTCGGAAAACCACTTCTAACAAAATCCCCCTGGACAATCATTTCCGTCACACATGATTCTCGCGATATATTTTCTAAAAGTGACGGTATATGAGTTATCATATGGTAGCTCTTACATTATATTAGTAATTTTATTTTCCATTTCAATTTATTACTTTCTCTTACCATCTTGGTAAGAGAAAGCACTGCGATCGCATAAAATTTGCGAAATCACTTTTCATCGGAAATAAATGTTTGAGGTCCACTGAGTATGGAAAAATAGTTTTACTGAATGGTCTGAGTGTATGTATGTGTCAATGTGTATGAATAGATAATCTCAACTACGAAAATTCGCCGGAACTTCAAACTTGGTATTCAGTTTAGGTATTAATGACCATCGCATCTGACACGAAAGTTTCGGACAGAATCCATTGCAACTTTCGGAAGTGGAACTTTCGGCTAAAAATCGAATGGATTTTTATGTTTGTTTTTTGTTCAGATTTTCTCGAAAACTGCTCTAACGGATTTCTTTAAACTCCATATACTATCAACACCCCGAAATAACTATCACTCTTATTGAAACGATTCCCCAGAAAAATTGATTGTAAGGTTCTGGGGAAGCAATGGCATTAAGTTTTCCTTGAAAGTACCACTTCTGTACAAGTGTAGTTTTACCACCTACATAATATTGATGTACGTGAAATGTATTACTGGAATTCGAAATATGAAGAAAAGCGCTTAATCAAAAGTGCAATTTTACAGAACAGACATAAGTTTTTGAAATTTTCATTTTGTTTAAAGTTGGACTGGTAAACTGCACAGATAAAAACATATCACTTTTAAACAAGCTAAAAACTTAGTTGGCTGGGACCAAAGAAGACACTTTTTATTTTTTTAAAAATAGTTTATTCGACGTTTCGTTTAAGGACCTTTGGTGTCCTTCCTCAGGAATTACAAAACAAAAAAATTTTTTTTTTTTTTCCTCCTTTATTAAATTTATTTACAACCTGTACATATATACATCATGTAAATGTGAATTTCGTGTCACAGACCGTGATGCACTGAATCCCCTAGGACTCAACGCCACAATCAGAGAGGCATGTTGAGAGGAGCCAACCAATGCTGGAACTCTCAGGGAATGAAAAGGAAGCTAGGTGTTTAGGAAGTCGCGTGGCCAACATCGTTTCAAGCGACGTGGAGGATTGTCGGGATGGGTGGAAGATGATAGAGTTTGTGCGGTCGGATTGGGATGAATCTGAAGATTAGTGTGGAAATTAAGGAAGCGTGTATGGATTAGCTTGTTAACGAAAGGGATATTGAGGTCTTTGTGGAGAGTTGAATTTGAGACATAATAGGGAGCGTTTACAATATGGCGAAGGACTTTAGATTGAAAGGATTGGATTCTCTGGATGTTGGATTGTTTGGCGGAGCCCCACAGTTCAGCTCCGTAGGTCCAGACAGGTCTCAGCAATGTTTTGTATAAAGTCAGTTTGTTTTGTACCTTTATGGTTGATCTCCGTCCAAGCAGTCTTCGTAGTTGTCCATAACGTCTATTTAATTCTTGTCTTTTCAGTCTCGTATGAGGGTTCCATGTAAGTCGACTGTCTAAATACAGTGCTAGGTAGCGTACTTGCGTGGAAGTCGGTATTTCTTTGTTGTTGATATGTACGGGAGGGCAGGTTTGTCTACGTAAAGTGAAAGTAATCTGTTGGCATTTGTCTTCATTAAGTCTTATTTTCCATTTTTTGCACCAAGAAGAGATGAGGTCGAGGTGTTCTTGGATATGTGAGGAAGTTTGAGCAGGATTAGGATTTGTAGATAATATTGCAGTATCATCTGCATAGGTTGTGATCAGGGTTTCTGGATGTGTGGGAATATCAGCAGCGAATACCTTGTACAAGACAGGGACAAGGATGCTTCCTTGCGGAACGCCGGCGTGAATTGGTTTGATGTCGGAGAACTCAATGCCGCACCTAACTCTGAAGTAGCGATCCGTCAGATAGGACTGAAAGATTTGGTAATATGGGGTAGGAAGGAATTGCTTTAGTTTATATAACAGCCCTGGATGCCATACCCTGTCGAAAGCCTGAGTTACGTCCAGGAAGGCACCCAGGCAGAAATTCTTTTTTTCTAAAGCGGAGGATATTTTGTCCACGACTCTGAAGCATTGCTGTATGGTGGAGTGCTGGGAGTGGAAACCAAATTGGTGATAAGGGATAATAACAAAAAATATAGATATCAAGAAAATTTTCTGATAAAATTAAAACATAAAACAATTAAACAATATTAGAAAGATGTGATACCTGTTAAGGAAGAATGGAGAATTAAATGTTTGAGGAGGTTATTGTTTGGTTGTAGAGTAAGGTTTGCTTGCAAAGAAAACAGAGAAGGGAAATTTTTTTTCCAATTTGGGAAACATAAAGAGAGTGGTAGAAATGAAAAACAACTCAATTAATAATTATAAGAGAAATAAATGAATATAAATAAACTAGAAAATGAGTGGAAAGTGTAGAAAGTTGGTATGTGCAATTTAGTGTGTGGGGGGGAGGGCTTTTTTTGAAGAAGCGGAAAATGTTGTTGTAAGAAGTAGTAATGACGTCCTTGTCTTTTTTGTAGTTGATAGAGTTATGGTTGAAGTTAATGTGGATGGATTCAGAAAGAAGTCGCTTCAGGTGGCCCCAGCCAACTAATTTTTTTAACTTGTTTAATTAACAACGGCCAAACATAAAATTGTTTACATATCACTTTTATTTGAAATATTTTTTCCAGAAACAATTGTTTTAGAGGCTTTACATTTGAATTTTTTTAAATTGACGGTACATAGTCTTGAGACAAAGGGAGCCCATAGTGTCCACTCAGGAATGTATGTATAACCCTCAATCCCTTCTTTTTATGGCCAACGCTAGTACACGTTTCTAAACATGGCAATTTAAAAATATTTAGCGCTTTCTTTTTTAGATGAATTTGTATTAATTGGAGTAAGACAAAGTCGTGTGAGTGTTTCACTTCAGATTTTTTTTTTTTAGCCAGTTTTTCGAAAAGTAATTTAAGGAATTTGCCAACCTCTCTTTACCCTATGAAGCTGGACCATTAAGAGGAAATTTCCAAAATTGATTTAGCGTCATATCCTCAAATCCTCCAGTTAGACTTTGCCAACAGACCATCACATACTTCCACACGCAACAGAATACTCGCCGACAATTCACTTCAGTCTTCATGCACTAATTACAATAATAGCCAATAAAATTTATTCAGAAGCATTATCTTCACGTTTAAACGTAAAATTTTTGCTCCCATCTACCCTGTAAAATATTTGCATCTCATGAGATGTTCATGTGCAGTACCATGGACTATATATACATACACAAGAAATTCCTATAACCCCAACCTAATATTTAAGCTTATTGAATTTAACAAGAGTTACAAACTTCTACTATTCACTTGCAGACTCTCAAAAGTAATATTGCAAAAGAAACGATTGCTTATTATCTTACAACAAGACATTGGATTTTTAGGGTGAAGGGTTAGAAAGTTTAATTTTGAGGGTTCTCTAAAAGTTAAGCAATTTTTGTAGGGGTAAGGAATTTGTAATCAATAATTTTAATAAGGTTGTGCTTTTAGGGGGGGGTTAAAGTAGGAATAGAGAAGAAAAGTTTGAATTATTAGGGAATATAAAAAAAATAGAATAACAAAAACAAAACAACACAGCACAACACAGGAGGATTAGTTATGGAAGAGTACAGTAGAGGCCTACCTACCTCATGATAGAGGACCACTGGCTGATATAATAATAAGGATCATTAATGATATTAATACTAGCAATAACGATGTTAATATTAGTAATAATAACAATTATAAGTCTGGGAAAGGCCATAAGAGATCGTTGGTTCGCGAGAATAACTAGTCTGAATGTGTGCGCGGCGAAAGTGGTGAAAAACAAGGATAATAAAGCGAATAATGATAGTAACAATAAAAATAATAAAATTAATAATGAATTATCTATGGAAACATATGGTGTGAACTTGGACTGGTTTGTATAAATGTAGAAGGTCGGGACGGGAATGTGGGCAATATCCATCGAATGATATTCGGTAAATGGATACATACAGAGGACAACAGATATTCAAGTGATATAGTTGATATCAGAGATGTGGGTAAAAACCGAATGTAAATCATAACAGAAACACCTGAAACGGCTCACTATCTAATTAACCTCAGTTATTTGCAAATAGATTTACGGATTCGAATTCCATAGAACACTGACGACGATTCAACCCAAACAAAAAGCAAACTGTACACTCAAAATCCTCCGCCATATTGTAAAAGCTCTCCTTTTTTTTGTCAGTAATTGGCGATTTTCGTAAACTATTCATAAGAATTCAAAATTCAATTTATATCTGAATTTTAAAAAAATTCCACATTGCCTTCTTAATCATGAGATTTATTCACGATTTCCGTTAATCCTTGAAGAAATGTAGGAGGTCGTTGCCCAGTGGATCGGCATCCCTTCGATTCATATTGGAGTTGTAAAAGACTTTACACGTTAATTCTTTTGTGGTTAAAAATACCTATAACTTCTCTCAGTAATTTTAATATTTCATTTTCCTGTTAGTTGGAATAGTAATCTTATCCGAGTCTACGTTTCCGTCACAAACATCAACGCCCATAGGGACAGATTAAAACAAACATTCACTATAGGGATAACAACCCCATATATACATGCTCAGCTATAACAAATCACAGCACTACACACACACACACACACACACACACACACAGAATTGCACAAACCAGAAATATAAATTACAATCAAAGGTAATTTAAAAACTAGCTTCCGTAAATGAAATGATTTTTAACTAAGAGAAATTACCCACAGTAATCTTAAAAACACAAGTATTTATTTTGTTGGATTAACTCCACCATCTAGAAAAAACGCTTTGAATCAAAAACAAGTGAAAATTCGCATAGATTTGCAGGCTATATCGCAGACCATTTCTTTTTTATTGTAGGTTTGAAGAAAACGTACACTAAATACGTCCTAAACTCAAGGCGTTCAATGAAAAGTCAAAGACGGCCAGCCAGTCTTTTTTATGATGAACACCAGTTCTGCAAGTAACAGTATTTCTCTTTACTCCACGGAACAACATCAATTGAATCAGTAGAGAAATCGAACTTGACTTTTTTACCGGAAGTGATAGCGTTATCACTAGGCCAGGTGATTATATTATTTTAATTGAAAAACATTTGAGTTTCCAGATTGAGATCTCATAAGTGGTTTGCTAGAAACAGACGTTTCGTCCATATTGCAATGAAATTCTTCAGGGTCGTTATACCATGAAAGCTAATGGAGCAATGGTGTAACGATTCAAATAATGACCCTGAAAGAGCTGAACTACTGTTCCAAACATTACTTCAACTTCATTGCAAACAATCTCCAATGATTTTTAGACATCTCTTCTCATGCAAAGTAACCAAAGTCGATATTTCATAGTACCATAAACATAACACAGATGACCATTTCCCACAGCACTTTTTTCCTTGATAGCTCCATTATGGTTTCTGTCCATCATCAGGATGTTAAAATAGTTCTATATCACAGGTAAATACAGAATGCAAAAATCAGAGCATACAACACTCAACATGCTGTTTATTCGTCGTCACTCATTCGAACTCTTCCAATAATCCAAGCCAAGTGACTGAAGCTATTTTTCTTCAAATTTGCTACTTCAATAAACAAAACAATTGTAATTTGAGGAAAAGTCGATTTCTAGCAAACCACTCACGCAGTCTCAACCCCGGAAACTCAAAGGTTTCTCATGAAAATGGCCGCGAAACCTAAAAAGATAATTATTATATTTTTTGGAAAAAGTAATTTATCAAAATATTAAAGCAAACTGGATGTCATCATTAACTGAGTTCGTTGAATTAAATTTTTTAAATAAAATTATTGGAAATAAAAATAACTATTGATAGATGATTCCTGCCAGAATAAACGAAAAAATAGATAATGAATAAAACATGGCAAATATAGAAGCCGGCTATAGAAATAATTGGTACCTTTGACCAACGTGTTTGTATTTATACTTCTAATGAGACAATCACGCGACTTCTACTTACAGAAATATCGGCTATCTATCTATAATAAATTTTTCAGCGGTCATTTCTCGATTAAAAAACTGTTTTCAAGGCTACAACGTAGCTTTATCGAATTAGTTCATCAACAATGAAAAACTCCAACTTGCATACATTTATAACAGAAAAAAACGCTATAAATAATAGTATTTTAAAATTATTTTTGGCATAAAATAAAATATCCTTGGATAATTTGAAACAAAAAAAAAAAATTATTTTAATAGGATTAAAAATTCAGCAAAACAAAATGTTTCAATTTTAATTAAGTATATAATGGAGTTGATGAGGAGAGAAATTTGGATGATTAATTAGACGAGATATGAAGACACTGTTATAATATAGTTATAAGTTTTACACAAACTGCACTGGACTTGTGATGATTTTTAAAGAATAAAAGGTGAGAGTAGAGATATGACACGATGCGATGTATGGTTGAATCTGATAGATAGTTAGATAGATAGATCTCTCACTGGCTTATATACAGGTTCTCCCATTCTAGCCGGCTTAAGTGAGAGAGTACCAGAGAGGGCCTGTTTTCTCTCGGTCGGGCCTGTATTCTCTCTCTCTTGCCGTTACAAGTAATTTCTCAGCCATTCTAATTCATTATAAGTTTTAAATTAGCAAGCAATAATTATTAGTCATTTAATAATTATTAGTCATTTAATAATTATTATTGACTAATATGATTAAAATTTAATACAAGCTAGGCCATTTAATTTAAAATAAAGTTAAATATTTTCCAAATTAATTTTAAATAAATAGTTAATGATATAACTACTATTAAATGAAGTTCTAGAAAAATGTATATAGAATATAAATATTAATTTACTTAGTTAAAAATTTGTAAAAGTTTACGTTAATTAATTTTGTAGATCATTAACTGATTAATAACATCTTAAAAAACAATAAAGTTTAGTTTCTAGTTGCAAGTAAATTAATAAAGTAATACTTCATTTATTAATAATATATGATCTGTAAGTATGTTTACGAAATAGATAGTCCATTTAAAATGGTAAATTTGCAATTATCTCGCGTAGTAGGATAAAAAGAATATTGCTAAAGAAAATTGTTTCTCTCATCTTCGTATTTATTTTGAAAATTTAAAAAAATTTCTTCAGGGACAAAAGTGATCATTCCCACGAATGTCTCAAAGAAAAGCATAATTTTTTTCTTATAAAAACACACTCTAATGGCCGGTTCATGAGCTTGAGCTCATACCCGCCCGTAATATTCTCCCTCAACATCACAAATTCCATCTTAATGGAAGTGTAGCACTAAACCTTTCTATTCCGCCCAGTAGAAAGCATATCCTTCCTGATCACAAAGAACCAAATTCTATGATCCCCGACCGTCTATTTCCTTAAAATAATATTAAGAACCATTAAATTTTTGCACTCATTCAGTTAAAAAAAAAAAGACGAGTAAAGAACTAATGAGTGTGTTCACCTTTATGCTTTCCCTGCAAGAGTGTGTTAGACCAACCATTGGGTATAGAACTGAACCGTTAAGTAAAGAAAATGGATATTTATAATAATGAACCAAAGATTATTATAGCTGTGGAGGTGGCTATACCAATTAAACCATTAAAATTACAATTTGAATCAATGGCGAAGAACAAAGAAAGAGCAGCAAGCAATTAGTTAAGTTTTGTAAACTTGTTGAGGAAAAAATGATGGACACAGGCATTGATAATCCAACTTCTGAAGATCATAAAATTTTTCTAGCTAAGCTACGATATCTATAGGAGTAAATTAATTCTGAACAGAAGGATTAATAAAAAAATATATTACTTATAGTAAAATATAAAATTTCGTGTTTTAAGCGGTCCAAACTCACTCTGCAGGATAAAAGACGACTCTATACTTTACTACTCCCACCACTCTGGATGTACGGACTAGCAGTTTGCGAATAACAAAACATACCAACCTTAACAGAAAATAAAAACACTTCAGTTTAAAATCCTCCGACGCATAGTCGATGCTCCTTATTATGTATCCAATCATACAATCCACACAGATCTGAAGATTCCTTTTGTCCACGATTTAGTAAAGTCCCGTTACAAGAAATTCCATAGTAGACTCCCCCTTTCATCCCAGTCCCTTTCGTACAAACCCTCTCCGCAACCATACTTCCAGGCAATCCGACAAGACGATTGAAACATCGCCGGCCCCTGACTATCTGGATAAACTAATGGTAGTTTTCGCTAGATAACTACCATTCACGACTCTCAAGTGAAATGTTATTGATGTGTTGTAATGTAGTAGCTTGTGGCGTGAGCGGTTTGTGTGTATGTTTGTGAAAGAGACTTAGTATTAGAAATAAGTAAAAGATCACCACTGTTTTGAAATAAATATATTGTTCTCTTAGTGAATTTAAGTACTTTTATAATATCAGAACTATTATCTTTATAAATCAATTATTTAACTAGATTAAGTGCAAAACTCTTATGTTTTAATTTATGACTGGCACTGATGTTTACTGGTACAAGTGTTCTGGTTCGGTGTCTGTTTCAGACTGTTCTTGTTTGAAAGCAGAATGCATACTGTCTTGAAAGAATGCCTTCTAATTGTTAGTTCAAATCTAACTATTCTGGTATGTCTAATAATGCTGGTATGTCTGGAGGGAGTATATTGTGTTACCCTAACTGTTTCTTGCCCTTTGTTTCCTGGTTTGCATTGACCTAAATTATAGTACCTGGCTCTTTCCCCTTCACTAAAATACACTATTTGAACTAGCTAAATTCACAAGATTATTTCACTAAACTATTTTCAAAATTCTTATTTTCTTTCATTTCTTTCTTCCACTACACAAGTCATATATCCTCTTAGCCTATTTATTTCTTGCATATTTATCTAATATAGTTGTAAATATTCAATAAAATATTTTAAAAAAATATATTCTCCCTCGAAAATGTTTTTTTAATCATTACTTTCTTTTTAAAAGGGAAGTGTGGCGATTTTGTTAAATTTACGAAATTGACTTTTTACCGGAAATACATATTTGGACTTTTTCTAGATGCGAAAAAATATTTTAGCGAAAGGTGTGTGTGCGATCAAAATATCTCGCGAATAAATAAAAAATCGCTGGAAACTCATACTTTTTTATTTCCGTTTAGATAGAATGTCGTTTACGACAGAGATAGGATGGAGTGAGAAAGCAAAAGTTCCGGTGAAAATCCACTAACCGGAAATTTATGGCTTTGTTCACAGGTTTTCGTGATTTGTCACTTTCTCTTATTACAGGTGAGAGGAATGATAACAATCGCTTGAAATTTTCGACATTGTGTTTTTCACCGGCAATATATGATTTGAGGTTTCCTAGATAAGAAAAAAAGTTATTTTTCTAGTTTAGGAATAGTCTTTGTACGTGTGTGGGGTGATTCAAAAATGGAAAATATTAGGAAGTTCCAACTTGATATTCCGCTAAAGGAGTATCATAGTATCTAAAACCATACTACTATAATATACCATTGGTTTCGAACAAAATCCATCAACAGTTTAGTAAGACTTTATTGAAGTTTTCCGCGGTTTTCTTGAAAACATCTCGTATCGATTTTCTTCAAATTTCGTATATTATCTGTTCTTTTTAGTTGATTTTGGGGGGGGGGGAATGGACTAATGTCCCGCATTAATAGAATTTGTGTTTTTTTTAACTATTTTTTTATTACGCTACATTAAAAGCATTGCTATAATTTGAAATTTGAATAAATTCTGTTTACCGGAAGTGCTAATTAGATAAATAGGTTTCTGTGTTTTTAATTTTTTATTGGTAACGTCATTAAAGAATTTCTTTAAACCATGGAATAGCAACAATCAATAATTTTCACTTCAAAGATTTTTCCGGGAAAAATTGATTTTTCGTTGGTTCTATGGTCACGTGACCTTGCCTACGCAGTCGGCAAGTTGCCGCCCCTGCCACGGGGAGGCGGACCGCTACTAATCCGGCCAGTCCTTCGTTCAACCAGTTACTTTTCGAGCAAACACAGCAAAAGTCATTAAAATTTTGGCCACTTTTTATAAGTTCTTGACAACCTCCTGGCCAGGTCTCTCCCATTCCTCTTAGCTTGAATTCCATTTGGATTCTAGCCTCGTCGAGGAGTGAACACCGAAAGTGAACGTGATGCACCGTGTCTCGCTCGCCGCATTCGGGGAATCTTTCAATCCCAGCTCATGGAGCTTTGAGTTAGACCTCCCCCCCCATGGCCGGTAAAGTATTGTGTTACCGTTTGGGATAGCTCCAAGCACCGAATCAACAATTTGTGATGCGAATTCGGGAAGAACTCATATGTAGTTCTCACTTTGTCTACTTCGTCCCAGTGTCTTTGCTATTTTCCAGCCTCATACTCTCGGATCTTGTTCTTTATTATGGAAGGAGGCATCTAACTGGACAGCTCCTCACCATCAAGGAAGATTGTTTCCCCTTTCTTGCTCTTGTGAGATAGGGCCCTCATCTCTGCAAGGAGATCGAGCGGCAGCACACCAGCGACCACCGATAAGGAGACCTTGGAGGATGTCGCGTAGGCCCTTGTTATTGGCTCTTTGCATCCGTAATAGATAGTCAAAGCCACACCAGTCTTCAGCCCTCACTCACCACGGGCTAGACTTTTCATCTCCTGGTACAAACTGAGACATGTGGAGGCATGTCGCTGCAGCAGCATCTCCAGGGATTCAAACTGGGTCACGTGGACTATTCTTTGTTCCTCTACCCTGATCCAGGGAGGACGACTTGGATGAAGCTTGCCCTTCATTCCATCAATTTCTCAAATGAGACTTAATTTTCCCCCCTTGACACCAATTCCTTTTTCCGACACACTACAGCGCAGCACGCACCTCCGGTTCCCGTTGAGAATCTCCATGGACAACTATTGCAAGATCATCAGCGTATGCAACCGAGTCACAGTAATCCATATTCTCTATATGCCCAAGCAATTCATCTATAACTAGGTTCCATAGGAACGGGCCCACCACCGAGCCCTGCGGACAACCTTAGGTTATTGAACTTGAAATCTCGGCGGCTTGGGTCACTAGCACTGCCACCCTTTTGGTATGGTAGTTTTGTATTAATTTTGTATTAATTAAGAAGATATGGTGGACAATCTCTTCTGCTGAGAACTCCAAAACAGATGGCCACCGACTGTATTAGACTAAACTGTCATTGTCAGGTAGTTGCTTTGTCAGGTGTTCTACTCAGGTGTTATCTAGTCAGGTCAGGTGTTATCTAGTCAGGTCAGGTGTTATTTTCAGATGTCTTAAGAAAGAAGTCACATTTCCCGACATTCTATATTTAAATAAATAAAAATACATCCACCATATACTATTCTATATAATGCATGTAAGCCCGCCAGCACGACACAAATTTTTACACAAAATATATTCTCACGCTCTTACTCAAAAATCCGATATATGCCATTCCAGAAGACATCTTGTTTAACATGAGTTCCATGAGTATATACAGTAGAACTAAATTTCAAATATTATTATCTTCTACATAATATAAGTAATTGTGAGCCATCAATTGTGTGCTTTTATAAAGTTATTGCATGGCGTTGGCCGGGATTGTAAAATTAATTAAGTGTTTAAAATCTACAAAAATATGGGAAGAAAAAATAGTATTCACTCACACACCTAAAAATGATTTCTCGTATCCTGTATTAAAACCCTCGCTTTCATGTGTAGCATTTCTGTAATCTTTTACTAAAAATGCATGGGATAAATTAGTCATACAATGTGGTTAAATGTGTAACAATTCGATTAATTAAAAATAATCATAAAAAATATTAATTATTTGTTTGCGGCCATTAAAAAAATCCTTAAGAGAAGGCCTTGTGCTATATGAACCAGTGTTCCAAACATTACTTCAACTTCATTGCAAACAATCTCCAATGATTTTAAGACATCTCTTCTCATGCAAAGTAACCAAAGTCGATATCGAATAGCACCATAAATATAGCACAGATGACCATTTCCCATAGCACTTTTTTCCTTGATAGCTCCATTATGGTTTCTGTCCATCATCAGGATGTTAAAATAGTTCTATATCACAGATTAATACAGAATGCAAAAATCAGAGCATACAACACTCAACATGCTGTTTATTCGTGTCACTCATTCGAACTCTTCCAATAATCCAAGCTAAGTGACTGAAGCTATTTTTCTTCAAATTTGCTACTTCAAGAAACAAAAACAAATTCGTTGAAGCACTTTGCTTTCTTCGTTTTTTGTTTTGTTTTGTTTTATATATTATTTCTTCGCAATATGTTTAAAAAGATGTTTAATTGGTGGGGCAAAGTCTTGTTAATGTCCAATGAGCGACTAGCAATGGGTTTGTTACATTGATTGATTTTTATTGATAATGAAACTATTTCTTTCCACTTTTTAAAACTAAAAAAAAAAAAAAAAAATCATTTAATATCTATTGATGTCAAACAATATTGTTTATTTAAGATACAATCACTATTACAGATCTAAAAATTTGGACCGGTTTAAGTATATCTAAATATAAAATGTCATATTAATAAAAAAATTCAGATTAATATCTCAAATAAGGATGGCTATAAAAATTCAAATGAGATTGTCATGTGCTAATGTGCGATAAACTTCCTGTTTTTAAAATCAATATTCACTCTGTTATGATTCTCTTTATGCGAATATAAGATACTTCTTCAATTTTTTTTTTTTTTTTTTTACAATTTGTGAGAAGTTAAGCCCAATTTGAAATAAATATATTAATTCATATTTTGACTGATAGTTTTCAATCAGATAGATAATATAATTATGTTAATAAACTAATTTGGACTTGAATAAAATTAATAGTATATTAATAGCGAATATATTTGCAATATATTCATTAAAATTTAAGTTCCATCTATAGGATGTAATTAATTTTTATACTATCATTGATTTTCTTTTTTTATTTTAGTTTCTCTTTTATTTATTTGAAATAATACTATAATGGATGTGAGAAGGAGAGAGAATGGACTTTAGAGAAATAAACTAGAATATAAGCTGAACACCGTATAATGAGAGTACACACAAACTGTAAGAGCTTTACAGTTAAATAAAGTTTAGGTAGCGAGAGAAAATATACAGAGACAGACTGGCTGAGTGATGAAAAGGTAGTAGATAGGTTGCTGACTGGCATGTAAACTGGTCATAAACTGTTCTCTTGTAGGGCTAGCTCCGCTGTATACATATATATGGAATCTCTCATGCTAGTTGGCCTAGGTAGCGACTAACTAGGTTGATTCTTCGATCTTCAGATCTTATGAATCTTTAGTGATTCCGGATCCCATTACAATACAAATGTTCTTTTTTTACTATTTGGAAAGTTTACTTTTGTTTTTTTTTTTAGAAGAATGTAATTTAATTTCTTTCCATCTTTGTTCTGCTTGTATAATATTTGTCTACTTATTTTTTAAAAAATTATTATATTATATGTATAAATTGTTTCCAAATAAGACTTTATTGTTTTGTCTTTTTACATGTCTCTCTCCATGCTTCAGTGGTGGACTTATTTGAAGTTATTGCTTGATATTGCCATTGTGGGTAAATTGTTTAAAATCTACAAAATTAGAAGAAAACATTCAGTTCCTCTACAAACCCAGAATTGCTTCCTGCTTAAGTATAGTTGTATTTAAACTGCATAGGATTTCTTTTCTTTTTTATATTTTTTATTAATTTAAGGCGCGTCAACATCTAAGGTCACTTGCGCCCGGAGCTTTCTCAATGCACGCCGGCCTTCGGTCAGTGTTCTCTCGTTATAGACAACACTGACCACCATCGGAGCAATGATCTGCAGAGGCTACTAGGAAGAAAAAAATCACAGCTAGCACATCAAATAGCACAGCTAGACTCGAACCCGGGTCCTACGCGTGGGAGTCCAGTACGCTAACCACTTAGCTATTCCCTTCCCTTCATAGGATTGCTGTAATCTTTTCTCAAAATAGTACGTTATTTATTTATTGATTTCAGATTAAAAAAAAACCTAGGTATATGGTTAAATATTTATACAATCTAAATTATTAATTAAAAAAAAACATTAATTATTAGTTTCTGATCTTTATAAATCTTTATGCAAGATATATAGCCCATGTATTCTATTGTATGAACCACTGATCTATATAGCTAAGTACTTCAATTCATTCCATTTAAACTATGTTCAATTACTTGTAATTTCTTTCTTTTTAAAGTAACCAAAGTGGAAGTATAGATCAAGCTAGTAACCAATACAATCATTGATTAAATTTGTCAATAGATCTTTTTCCATGACACCTAGACTGGCATTAATCTTGCTGATTAATGCACACTTAGTACTGTGGGCATTAATCAGCTTAGGTCATTCGTCTATCATAAGGATATATCTTAATAAATTAGCTTTACATCACAGTTTAATATACTAAATGCACAAAAAAAAAGAAGAAAACTTTCAGCATACAACAATAAAGTGGCAGTTTATTCGTCTTTCATCTTGAATTCTTCCAGCTCACAAGTGACTGAAGTTCTTTTCTTTCGAAATTTACTATTTTAATTAATAATAATAAGAAACACTAGCGCACTTTTTCTTTTTTTTTTTTTTTAATTTTATATTTGTCTCCTTTGTAAGACACCTACTACATTGTCTTTTTACGTGGGAGGATCTCTCTCTATAAATACTTATCACTTGTAGTGTTATATTGGTTACCGGCAAACTTAGCAAGATTATTAAATTATTGTTTACATCTTACTATTATTAAGTATTTTTTTTTTGTAAAATTATTTTTGTTCCCAGAATATCAGATAGTTAATATATTTAATAAGTGATAAACAATTTGTAAGAAAGAAAATTAACTGCAATTTCTGGAGCTCGAAAGTGAAAAACATGTAAAATGGTATAAATTTTCGAATTGATAAAATACTATTAAGCAAGAGGGGGTGGATCCCTATATAATAACAACCTAATGATAGTCTAGTCTATTTTATGTACATATATTGTCATGTGATTGTCTGGACGTGTTACACATGTGAGATCATCACTTTATTTGACACCCTTTAAAGATTCTGGCCACATCATTCATTTCCTTATATGTCTTATTTTTACTTGTTGGACCATAATGCGTTGTTTTTTGTTTTTATTATTCTAACTACTATGTGTAGGTTTGTCTTTTTTGGTAATATATTAGCGTCGCCTAAAAGGAAGAATAAATTGGCAGGTCAAATAAATATTTATTACTGTTGTATTCCTTAATCTAGTTTCCTTTTAAAGAGATACAAATAAATTTAATTAATTTGTTATAAAAAACAGTAAAACATTATTGATTTATTAAAAAAAAAAAAAACATGTTCGCACTTACCTGATACTCCAAGTTGCCATCTGATTTGATAAGACCGATAAGGCAAACAACATAAGTGGCAAAAGTTCCAATAGCCAGGACAAGACAGTATCTCAGATTGAGTGGTAAAGTAACATATATTAGATATTCAATTACTAAAACCCATCCTAGGTCATCTCTTGGTGTTAAATCTTCTCCAAGAAACATTCTGGCCAATATTTGTAGATTAGCCGCATGCCATGCTAAATGTGGTAATGTTGTCCAAATAATACGTCTTCTAGTTGTTGCCGACACGAAATATAGACATATATTGACAGCAAAGAAAAATGCTGTTAAACCACGATTTAATAAATCTTGTTCAAGCGGTATTATAAAACAATAAATATCATAATAAAGTGAAACAATTAGAAAACACTTTAAAAATGGTCGACGTTGTTTAACGCTGTAAGACCGATATAAAGCTTGTAGGTGCATTTTGTGCACAGACAAGCCTCTTACAAAAAAAAAATAAATATATATATATATATATATGGCTAAACTATACCGGCAATGCTGCTACAGCGGGGACTACTGAACCGGCCGACTTTACATTTCGCTCGATAGCCGAGCTGAGTGGGGGTTTGTACAGGGTGGTAGTGGGGTATCCAACTAACCAATCAATCCTCACTCCGGCTCAATTCAAAACCCACCCGACCGGCCTCAACATGTGACTTCTTAATGCACTTTTCTGATATCCTTGGCGTGTTAGCGTGTTATATTGTATTTTATTTACTATTCGCACATGGATACATACATAAACATAATCATGTTAGAATTTATAAATACGATAAAAATAGAGTTGACTGTAAAAAAAAATTATGATTCCTGTAGTAAGAGAATAATAAAAGTACCTTTATTACAAAACTGTTTAAACCAATCCCATTTAGAATAAAGCCATAATAGCACCCCCCCCCTGAAAAGGGGAGTTTTAATACAATATAATTTTAAAAGTAAAAAGTCCGAGAAGAAACCTCTTCATCGCTATACTTTTCCATCATTGTTCAACTTTCAGTTGTTAAACTTTCATACTTAATCAAACTTTTTTTTTAAAGTCAGAATTTTTACAATACATTTATTTGTCCTTTACATAATACAGGGTGGGTAAATGGTAAGCAGTAGGGGGGAAAAATTGCAAAATATGTCCCATAAAATACATTCATAAATTTTCCCTTATTCATGACTTTCCACTTATTTAATTTACATAATTTATTTATTTATGTATTTATTTACTTTTTGTTAGATTCTTTAGAGACAGACGTCCCCAAACTATGGCCCGCCGTCTGCATACGATTCCTTGACAACACAGTAAAAACAAGGGCGTAAAAAAAAAATCAATCTGTTAACGTTTTGCGTTAAACGATTTGAACTCATGCTTATTATTCGAAGAAAAATAAGTACGCCAACTGTACATAAAACTATTTATTTTTTTCAATTCAAAAGTGTTGATGCGAAATTTGGTATTCAAACGAATTTATAAGATTATAGAATCTTTACCACAAGCATTTGAATATCAAATATTTTAATGACTGTTATTTTTTTATTTTTTTTAGTTATTATTACATAATTTTTTATTTTATCGTTTATTTATTTTTTATTTTATTTATTTATTTTATCGTTAAACTTCATTTGTTTAACTTTATTAATAGAAAAATAACCCCGGTACACATTCTTCGTGAGGATGACGTTTCTTCAACTAGGGACAAGTAATTTCGAGGCCACGAGCTTCATGACGGAGCCACTTTCAGCTTTGCTAGGCCTGATTATGAGGGCGAAGCTGAAGGATATGCTATAATTCTAGGGGATCCACAGTAGACCTCTTAATGCAGGTCGCAGTGGAATGAGGCTCGCCTTCCCCGTTTTTCAATTTAATCTAATCTAACAGAAAAGCCCGCAAGAGATACAGCTCAGTACTCCATGCAGTACACTTCGTCAGAACAGTACACAATATACACTTAAACTATATATCATCATCATCATTACTGGCGCTACAGCCCACTAATGAGCCTTGGCCTCCTCGATGCTTTTCCGCCAGTCATCCCGATTCATTGCGGCAGCCAAACTACATACGCTCTACATTTTCAGACAAGGACAAATATAGTACACAAACTACGGTCTCCGTCCCTAGTTAATTGGCGTAAGCCAAGGGAGAAGGAAGGGATTAGCTCAGTGATGGCGCGCTGGACTAGCAATGCGGAAGTCCCGGATTCGAATCCAGCAAGCTGCCCATAGATTTTCTTTTCTTAGGAGCCTCTACAACTCACTGTCCGGTGATGAGCAGTGTTGTCTATAGCTAGAGAACACTGCTCAGAGGCTGGCAGTTCACTGAGAAGGCTCCGGGGACATTCACGTCACAGTGCAATAATCCCCTACAACAATCTACAATCTACAATCTAACAGAAAAAGGGTCTTTTTTTTTTTAGATGTCGTCTAAGCAATCGCTCTTGTACAGAAAGGACATAGCGTACAATGTGGCGTATATGTGGTAGAACGTTTTTGACAGGTGTTGGCGTAGTGGTTATGAGCATGGACTTGTAACTGGAAAGTCCCTACTTCGAGTCTCGCGTACAACTGCTAAATTATATTATATTCGTTTAAAAATGTGTTAATTAGTAAAATAGGTGCTTCTGCTCCCTCATTCACGACACCTAATTTGGTAGCTGGACGTTAAGCCCGCCTGAAAAAAAAGAGTAGTATATGAAGTTTTAAGAAAATCGTTGAAGATATTCAAGAAAATCACGAAAAACGGGGGAAAAAAATGAAAACGCGTTTTCATTTGATGGATTTGGACGGAAAACTTCGAATCAGATGTGATGGTGGTACGCTAACGGGTTGTCAATTTTGGCTTTCCTCGATTTCATTTTTGAGATATTTTTTGAGACACACACACACACACAAAGTGCATTCTGTAAAAACATTTTTTTCGGACTTTGAAGGCCTCAGAACATTGTGATGGATGCCAGAAATATAGAAATATATTTTATTTCAAATAATAAAAATTATGAAGAACTAGACACTCGCTGGCAAAAAGGGTACACACAGTTAGAAGATTACCGTTACAGAAGAGTTCAAAGGACCTGGTTAGCTTTGCCTTTAAGAGTTCACAGAACTTTGGTAGCTTTGTCTTTTCACCCCTTCTCTCACAGGGGAAAATTTGTACTAACAAGAGAAGGCATTCTTTCAAGAACAGTCTGCATTCTGCTTTCAAACAAGAACAGTCTGAAACAGACATTCTACCAGTAAGCTTCAGGAATCAGTGCCAGTTATAGAATTTAGCAATTATTCTAGATAAACAACTGATTTATTAAGATATAGTTGTGATATTGTAAAGCAATTAAATTCACTAAGAGAATAATAAATTTATTTCAAAATTGATCTTTTACTTATTTCTAATACTTCTCTCTCTTTCTCAAACATACACACAACCCCTTTACTAAACCGCTCACGCCACATGCTACTACAGCATCACAACACACCAATAACATTTCATTGGTGCCAGCTGTTTGGGATATTATCAACCAGAATCCACAAATTAACAAGTACGTAAAATTTTCAATATACTATAAACAATTTTTTTTCAATTTTAATAAACAAATTATCCATCAGGTAATTTTATTAATTTTTCAATTATTTTCTCAGCGGAAATATCTTAAATATTTCCCATAAATGAATTTTCTATTGAATTTCATTTTTAAAATTTTGTATTTGTACCACTACACTACAACACATCACTCCTATAACCACACCAATAACATTTCAACATGTATTTTCGAGTAAAAATCAATTTTGGAAAACTTGATACAATTGAAATACATACTCTTACATAAGAGGAAGTAAAAATGTTACAACTAATTAAAGCTTACATAATAGTGGCTTTAGACGTAACTATATTTTTTTTTTTGTGCATATGGTATAAGTGTCGCTTCCTGTTACAAAAAAATAGAATTATTTTTTGGTTAGTCTGTGTGTGAGCAATTTAGTTTTAGTATCTATAGCATTTGAAGTTCCAAAAAGTTGTTGGGGCCGTTTTTTTTAAAAAAAAAAAAATCCCTAAACCTCAAAAACCTATTTTCTTCAATCCTGGATTTTCAACAATGATTTTGTGTCAGAGACATTTTCCGTGATAGCCGGCTTCATTTTGTGGTCATCGACCGGTTTCGGGCGATCACCCATCTTTAGGATGCGTTTGTCAGACAGTGTGAAAACACAGACTTGCACAGAGCAAATTCAGTTTATCCACTGACTGGTCCTTTTTAATTGTATTTAAAAACTAAACTCTTAAACTAGGTCAAAGGGAGGTATGGTCAGCTGGATGGGAAAGGAACACGTGTTTGGGTTGTTAAAATTTTCCTTAAAATGGAAACAAAACGTGGGGCTCTAATTTTTAAACTCTGTTGTTGGAGGGAGATTCTTTTGACAATTAAATAATCAGAATAACTTTAAAATTAAATTAAATAACGATTTCAAGCTTATGAGGATTTAATTTTTATTATTTTAATCGCTTAATTTTAAATTGTGTTAGCTTACAACATTAGAGAAAGCAAAATATGTAAAGAAATCTATCCCTGGAATATTGCTTTATGCCTCAAATTATTTTTTAAAATAGATACTTCAAAATTTATTCTATTTGCAGCTACTCAGAATCCTTTTTATGCCTTTTTAGTTCACTTATTGCTTTAAAAAAAAAAAAGTTTCGGTCATGTCAGTCTTACAAAAAAGGAGTGCAATAAAAATACATACTGTTTGTCAATAATATGTAAAAAAAAAGGACATCATGTGGTTATATGTATTTGTTGTGCGTATGCGTACTTTTGCTGAACAGATAACTGGAAAATAAAACAACTGCGGAATACTCGAACCTGTTATTCTGTTTAGTTTTATCAGTAACGATATGGCCGGAAGATTTGGACAATAGCGTCAAATCGGTAGTGCGACATAAGGTTGTTTTTTTTCAATCTCCACAATTTTCTCTATAACGTCTCTAAACTTAGCATACTAACGATAGAGACTAAGTTAGACTTATCCACTATTCTAATCACCTATTCTGATTTGTTTGTGCTAGTAGGGGGGGAGGGCAAAAAGACGTTAATCTCTTCTCTCTAAAGTGCCACTTCAACATATTGTACAGATAAACAAACGTACAACTGTCTTTTGAACAGATATAACATGTTAAGAGCAACTAAAAAACTTAGTATAACTTCTTAGTTTTAAAGAAAAATTTGTCAATTACAATTGTGAAAAGACAAAAAAAGACACGTGTGAACTTTTCAAAAAGATATTTATTCATACAGTTAATTTGTTGAGTGTTAGGAGATTTTATAAATTTTGTTCACATTTACGTAACATGTATCTAATGGTTGTACCAGTCTGGTGTATCATCATAAATATATGAATATAGAATAGTCTATTGGCTGCGTGCCATGTTTTTAAAAGTATATTGAGTGGCGAGTGGATGAAGAGAAGTGGGAGGGTGGGAATATTCACGAAAGTGAGAGAGATGGGTTTGATATTAAAATGAGTAAAAAAACACACACACACGCGCGCGCGCACACACACACACACATATATATATATATATATGCATATATTTTCCTATGTTTCTATATTATCTTATGTTTCTATATATCTACTTTTCTGAATTTATAAATATATATATATAAGAGGGCTCCGCCTCCACGACTTTGGCGTCCAACCGCCCGGAAGTGGACTCCGCTTGAGTTTATAGCAAAAGCTAAAAACTTTAGGGAATCATCGTGTTTGCAGAACAAATGGTATTGCTATTAGCTGCATACAATTTAATGCGTGGAATGAAAACGATTTCTCCCGCACAATCACCAGTCATATTTTTACCGGTAATTGAATATTTTTTATGCAATTTAACTGTTTTCTAATCGTAATTGTTTCACACTCATACGATTTTCACCTACAGCAATTTGCGTGGCTTTGATTTATTTATTCATTAATTTACTACAAGGGCTTGGCCCACGCTGATCATCCGGAAAGTTGTTAATGCGTAGTATTGTGTGAATACACTTCACTTAATTGTTCAAATATTAATTATTTTTACTAGTATTTTTTTCATTTAGCCATGTTTAGAATCGGCAAGAGATGTAGAGAATAGGCAAGTGTGACAAAGAAAATGGCAGAATTACATGAGATACAGTCAGGAGGCAAGTGTTGGGCGATCCTCCGTCAGAGCGTTTTGCCAAATATGTACCGCAAAGCGAAGTAGCTGCCTGCTTCCGATTAAAAACTGGACATGACTACATGCAAGCACATTAATCGATAATCCGGATTATGTTCTCTGTGGGGCCGGGCACATGACTGGAGATCATCTTTTCAAGTGCGAGGCCCTTGCTGATTTAAATACACCAACAAATGACGAGCTCACAGCAAGAGCAAAGATATATATAGGGGCTGCTAGACGTCGAATGGCGGAATGCCAACTATTGTATATATTGTATATTGTAAATTGTATATTAAATAGTCTAGTTTCGACAAACCAAAAAGTGTCCAAGTGTAACAGAAACATTGGCGTTGAAGTGAACACTCTTCTCTGCACGTTGGATGAAAATCCGAAACCGTTCAGGAATAAAAGAAATATGCATGCTACGACGGATAAAATACCAGATGTTATTTAGGTATATTCAATGTTATTGCACTGCCTTCTAGAATATAATGTAAATAAATTTAAATGACTACCTATCATGGTATTTTTTGTGTGGGTTAAGGTAACTGGATAAAATATAGCAAGTTTAAAGAAAATTTAACAAGTCTTCTAATTAACGAAATGTTGTAAGAGTGTTACATACTAGATTTGTTTCCATTTCTTAGATGAACTTGTGTTTTGTGTTTAATAATGTTTAGCGCCAGTTATCAGAATTCATTAAAAATAAAAAGTAAAAGAAAAAGAAAAAAAAACGAAAAAATATCGACACGTGTTATTCATAAAACACGAAGTGAAGTCTACGGTTCATTAATGCTGAAAGTACCGAAGGTTGGAGAGGCATAGAAATGAAAATATGATGGACAATAACTAACATTGAAATAGGCAGAATCAATTTGTCAATCAACTGATTACTAACTGCTGAATTCAAAGAAAGATCAAGAAGATAAAGTAGAGTGGACTTGTTTTAGATACTCATAATTATAAAGATTAATAATAATCCTAATTAATTAATATTCCTATCATTAACATAATTTGTGGCTTAGAACGTACTAATTAAAATGTAAAATGACAAACATCTGGTAAATTCTATATTTACTAAGAGATCAATAATCCAGCAACTATAAAATAATGATAATTCTAATCATATAAAAACTACATTTCGTAAATGAAGATTTGTTCTCCCTCAATTTCATGTCCTTCGTTAAAAAAATGAAATTTTAAAGAATAATAATCTAAGCAAATAAATTAGTAATTGCCTCTTCATTATTATTTTTATTATAATTATTATTTGTTAAACTACTTAGAAAAAAAAAGTAAAGTAATGTCTATTTTTTATTTCATATTAAAAAAAATCAAGTAAAATCCAAAGCTAAGACCAGGAAATCTAATCAACCATTACAATACATCTCAGCTTTGCGGGCCACACAACTGACCACTCATAATTTCGTGGCTCTTAATAAATCATGAATTAGAAAAGTTTGCGTGACAACAATATCAACTTTCCGCTAGAATAAAGCAACAAATATTTTAGTATCCTAAATATAAAATTAGAAACGATATTTTGATAATTTCCAGATAGGTCATTATATTTAAAAATATACCACTTATCTAGCTGGTGAGATCTACAAGAGAGAAATTGCCACCAGAACAACTCAAAGCACTGGCACTTGAAACCATCGCCATCAGATTTCCCACACCCTACTACTTACATGTATATACGGATGGTTCGGCAAGAGCAGCAAATTCAAATGCTGGTGCCGGTGTTTACAGCATCCGTTTTCGGTGCTACGCACCGGTGGGAAGAATAGCCACAAACTTTGATGGTGAAGTGCTTGCCGTGTTGATGGCAGTGCGAGAGCTGTCAAAAAGAGACGAACCCTGTGCAGTCATTTTGGTTGATTCCCAAGCTGCAATTATGGCCATCACATCTAACAACATAACTGACTCTAGGAGTGTGATAGATTGCCGCACCACAATTGATGGACACCTAAGACAAGGACGTAAACTTGCCCTCCAATGGGTACCTGCTCATGTTGGAATCGAGGGCAATGAGCGAGCGGACAGGTTGGCTAAGCAGGGTGCAGGAATGGAACAACCAGAATTGCCTATCCCATACAGTGGTTCGAAACGACTGATTCGGAGCTCCTTGCTGGAAAAAACAAAAATGGATTTGGAGAGGAAAGCACAAGGACGCCAGTGGGAAACCCTCTCACATCATGACGGCATGATACCCGCTTCAGCACCACGCTATGTCTCAGTCGCGTGTTTTAGGATGGCAACTGGACACGATTATTTAAAAAAGCACCTCCGAAGAATAGGAATCTCGAGGGACTCAAGATGCCCCCTCTGTGATACCGGACAGGAAATGACGGCATCTTATTTAGACACGTGTCCTTCTCTTGAGGATGTAAGAGAAAATTACAAAGATGATAATCGGTGGATACACCAGGCAAATTTATATTGGGCTGCAAGGGAGCGTATGGATAGTATCCAAGAAAACGCGATGACATAAGGAAAAAAAAAAAAAAAAGAGAGAAATTAAGAACAAGTCAAAATATAAGGGTCGATGTTGGGTGATTAGATCAGATTAGCTAGCTTTTGTCATAAAGTATAATTTGCATAAATAACTAATGTAAATAACAAAGCAAAAGTGGAAAAGTAAATATTTTGGTACATTTTATTTCTTAATGATTTATTCATATAATATGAGTAAAAAATTAGGTCTCTTAATATTTTATAGCAAAATCTAATATTACATAAAATGAACGCTTTGGTGAAATATTTATCATGAATATATCATTGTTTTTTTTTAAGCAAATAAATCAACTAATTTAAATACAAACAAGATTAACGAGATATTCAAAATCAGGACAATAATAGATTTCTACAAATTGAAGGTAGTGTAGTGGAATCAATTGTCGTGATTCCTGAGGTCTGAAGTTAGATGTCTTGAAGAGGGATTTATTAGGCGGAAGTTAGTTTAGAGAGTTATTGCTTGAATTACTAACACTGAATTTATAAAAATAGAATATATTTTAACAATAATTTGAATGAGCCTAATGGTAACTACAATTAATATGATTTGATAAAAGTAAATAAATAATTTTAAGAGTTAAATAACAAATAATTTAAATGATTATAATAAATAAACTAATATGCACAACTATGAAAATAATTATAAGATAAACCTTGTATAGGGACGCGCTCGGAACTCAAGTATAACTGCTGCTGTAAAATGATACTGATATAATAATGTGGCTACTGGTATAATGATGATGATATAATGATCCCCTCTTCCAGTGGTGGCGAAGTTTATATTAGTCTTACTCACACACTGTCAAGTGTGTAAGTAAGTTCTCACACTAAGACATCTCTAGTAGCGTGCGACCTTGGTTAGGTCGGCGACCAGTGATTCAGGTCAGTGGCCAGATTTGGTCGCCCATCGGCGACTTTCAAAGACCAGGTGGCTTCTGTTCAATAGACAGGGCTTTATCGGTGCTTGTCTTTGATACCTTTGTATTGAAAAGGCAGCGGCCGGCTGTGGGGCCACTAGTTATAAATTATTCTTTCCTTTTGTTATATTTTGTGAAGGCTTTGACATTGCTATGTCATTACCGTAGAATTTAATAGATAAACCATTTTAATACCCAGTGATTAGTAAATGTGATCTATTTATTGCTTGTATTGACTCACCTACCTCCTTTGCCTAAGAAAAAATAAATAAAATAAGAATAATAATAATAACAAGGGAAGAAGGAAGGGAATAGCTAAATGGTTAGCGAACTGGACTTTCACGCGGAGGTCCCGGGTTCGAGTCCAGTATGCTGCACTTAAATTTTTTCTTCCTTGGATTCTCTACAACTCACTGTCCGGTGATGGACAATGTTCTCGGCAGTACACTGAGAACGCTCCAGGCGCCAAAAAAAAAGGGAAGGGATTAGCTCAGTATTAGTGCGTGGGACTCCCTCACGGAAGGCTTGGATTTGAGTCTAGTGTTACCCTTAGATTTTTTTTCTTAGTAGCCTCTACAGTGAGAACGGTGGCCGAGAGTTCATTGAGCAGGCTCCTTATATCAATGACCTTATCCAACAAGCTGTAGCAGTACGGAAAGCAAGTTACTTTTCAATGGATCCCTTCTCATTGTGGATTACTTGGCAACGAGGAAGCGGACAAACTTGCTAATAGTGCATCAGGAACCCTTCAACCTTAATACTCCCTCCCTAGCTTATGCCTCTGCGAAGAGAATCATTCGCTATGCAGTGGCGGAGGAAACTCAGGACTGCCACCAACAGCAAGCGGCAGGAAAGCAGTGGGAACATCTGCAAGTAAAATAGAAGTGCATTCCGGTGGGATGCCGTAGCATGTTTCAGGCTAAGTACTGGGGACCTGCAAAGGCATGTGTACAAAATCGGAATAGCCGTGTCAGCAACATATCCTCTTTGCTAGATTGACCGGCTTCCACTGACACATGTCCTGCATTTGTGGAAGGGCTTTAAGCATGGATAAGTGGATTTGTCCATGGAATTTTATTGTGTGCATATAATCATATAATTATTATGTGTATATAATCTTGATGATAATCAGTTATTAATACAATTCTGGTTTTTATCTCCCATGTTGCACATGCAGTTATATATTCTGGTAACTCTTTATCGGGAGCATTAATTTGAATTGGTAATATACCAATATGTAAAGATGGCTGAAGATGACCAGAATTGGGAGGTGTATGATGTAATACACTTACACTATGACAATGTTCTACACATTCACTAGTAAATGTACTCGTACCATGTGTTACCATTTTTTTTTTACAGAATTCAATTTATTAATACGAGGAATGGTAGAATTATTTTTATCAAATTGACCTTTATACAAAGAAATATCTTCACCACCTAGCTACATGATTAGCTGCGTCATCAATATCAACTATAGTTTCTTTAGGTTTTAAAACATTAGTTTTTTCTTTTATAAACTTACTGGGCAGCGCGATATCGCATGGCACACCCCACCAGTAAAAAAACTGAAATTCGTCGAAAACTGAAAAAACTGTCTAGTAAAAGCGCACTTCCGGTTTCCTTGAAACTTGGAATGTTGGCCACCTATTTCTTTCTAATTAATTTTCTTTGGATGATAGAATTGTATAATCAACTATGATTGCACTTTAGAGAAAAACATAACCCCCATAACTGCCCTTAAATGAATTTTCCACAGAGAAATGTTTTAAATAAAAATTGTAGATCTTTGTATGTTTAGTTTATATAGAAGATTCAAGGAAATCGTCGGAGACATTTTTGAGAAAATCTCGAAAAGTGAAAAAAAATCATTTACTAAAGTGAATTAGAAGTAATTAAAAGCACTTCCGGTTATCTGATTTTTTAAAACTCGGACTTTCAACAACATATTCAATTCTAATTAACATGATTTAGTGATATAATTGTTTGATACACTGAACTAGCACTTTAGATGAAAACATAACCCCACCCCTCCCCCCATAAGTGTCCTTAAATGAATTTTCCCAGAGAAACATTTTAAATAAAAGTTGTAGCTCTTTCTATGTATAGTTGATGTACCAAGTTTAAAGAAAATCGTCGGAGCTATTTTTGAGAAAAACAAAAAAACAAACAAGTAAAGTGATACTTCCGGTTGAGGAATTTTGACAGATGACCCACTATCAGATGCCATGGTGATACCTAAACGGAATATCAAGTTTCAACTTTCTACGGTTTTTCATTTTTGAGCTATGCTGTTCACATACATACACACACAGACCATTTGCTAAAAACCATTTTTTTGGATTCAGGGGACCTCAAAACGGATATTTCCGGTGAAACGTCGATATCGAAAATTTGACACGATTACAATGCTTCAGCTCTTACTAGGAGTAAGAGAAAGTAAAAAAAGAACTCTTGTAAAATGACGTACAACTTCCTGTCAAATTCCATGATGTTACCCAAAACGAAAAGGATTCAATAGATCTGAAAACGTTTATTTACTTATTTTTCAAATATTAGACATGAACGCAATATTTCCACCCTTCCTCTTCTCAAACAAAAAATGTAAGAGCTGTAATGACATGGCAAAGTCATTGACATCGGCAAAGTACGCCAAAGAAATAATCAACAAAGGGTGAAAACAGTAACACTGTTGGCCGCCGACAGCCGCGGTCAACCAAACAAACACAAAGCCTTTTCATCAATTCTCACATCAAAAAGGCAGGCACCGCGTTAAGTATGGCCACTAAATAAGGTCAGAAAACTACGAAGGTCGCACAAGGCCGCACACTAAGACAGATATCTTGGTGTGAGTGTGAACAACAGTATATATAAACCTATGATATACGACGAGAGGATTATTATATCATCTACGACCAAACTATACACGAGCGGCAATTCACAGTTATATTCAACTTATCATTCTCGTAGTTGTGCACTTTAGTTCGTTATTTTAACCATTCTAAATTATCAGTTATTTATCTTCTATTTATTATTAAGTATTTTATTATAGTTATTAGTTACCATTTATCACGTTTAAATTATTGTTAAAATACAGTTTATTTTATATAAAAAACCGTTTAATAATTCGAGCACTAACATCCAAATCTCTCAAATTAACTTCCGCCCTCTTCAAGACATCTGCTACTCCAGGAATCACACATCAAACGATTCCATTACATCTAATATCTGATTCCATTACAGAGCCAATACAATATAATTTAAATCTCATTTCGAAACTGTGATAAAATTGCAATATTTTCTTTTATAGCTAGAGATCATAAAAAAAAAAAAAAAATGAACAGACGAACATTGGTTCTCTTTTATCTATGTGTACAAGAGACAGCGAGATTGAGAGAGTCCTTGTATTTCCAGCTGGATAACTGCTGTAGGGAAAGTATCTTTCATACGAAATGCCAGTTTTCGATTTCCAGCAGTTATTAAGATGAGTGCTCTCTGCTTCCTCTCTCTGTATCTTCTGAGTGATTAAACCTTTGTTTTCTCCCATCGACCAGATTAGATCTAAAACTAGTTTTTTTTTTTATTTCTAAAGATTCCAGTTTAGCAATTTATGAACTTAATGATTTTCTAACATAATATATATAATGTAATTGTTGAGTTTTCAATATTATTATAAAGTTATTATTAAATTGTAACAGTTGAAAAAAATAATATATGTTCTCTTATCTATATTGTTATTACATTTTCTTGCTGCTGGTAAGAGAAAGTTTAGTGATGTATTTTAAATTTTCAGAGAAAATTAAGTTTTCAAATTCAAATTTATTGAGTTCCCTGAGTATGGATGAGTATTTCTTTCCAAATTGTTATTTGTGTACGTAGTATGTTTGTGAATACTTGACCAGCATAGCATAACTTAAAATTCTCGATATATTGGTTCGGTAGGACTTAAAATTTAACCTCTGGATCACATTAGATGTTGAGAGCAATTAAATAATTAGTAAAAAATCTGATGCGTAACACTCACATGACTGTTTCTTACGCCTGGTTATACAATTATATCTACCTGCCTACCTACCCCTTGGCGCTACGGCTCTACAAGAGCCTGGGGCTCCTCCACAATCCTACTCCACTCTTCTCTTTCCTGGGCGTGTCTTCTCCATCTTCTCACTCCATCTCAATCGGGGACGTCCTAGTCTACGGCTCCCTCCCGGTTTCACTTCCAACAGCCTTTTTGGAATCCTGTCTTCGGACATTCATTCCACATGCCCCAGCCATCTCAACTGATTTTTTCCTCACCAAGGTTACCAAGTCTCTGGTTCATTATACATTTGACGGAGCTCAGCTTTCTTTCTTATCCTCCAGCACCAATTTTCACAGACAGGTCCCCATACATTCTTCTGAGTAACTTCCTTTCCCATGTATTTACCATTCTCTCTGTTTCTTTCGTAAGTACCCAGGTTTCACAAGCATATGTGTGACCACAGGTCTTATGATTGTTTTATAAATAAGGGACCTTCGCTGTGTTTGTCAGACCTTTAAATTTCAGCAGTTTCTGAGGAGCATAATAGCATTTGTTCCCGGAAGCCAATCTGGCCATGATCTCTTCAGAGATTTCATTCTTTTTCTGTTATGAGAGCTCCTAAATATTTTAACTGACTGACTGACTGTCGGAATTCTTTCGGAATTTCTTGTTGTCCTCATATACACAGTCTTTTTAATCATTTATTTGTTACCCCAATTTAGTTGCAGCTTTTCAAATTCCTTAAATGCCCCTGCTAGCGCTGCTCTTGAGCAAGCTGATAACAGCACATCATCTGCGTACGCAAGATGTTGCGACATCCTATTATAAATAGTACCATTTGCATTTATAGGTACGAATTGCTCTAATTGCGTATTCGAGCGCTAGATTAAAATGTGTGGGAGACAGAAGTTCACCTTGTCTTAGCCCGTCTGTGGCGGCAAACTTCTCCACAACCTTACCTGAACCTTCACCTTACAGCAACTCCCTGTAAGTGCCATTCTCGTTAGCCTTACTAACTTACAAGGGATTCCTAGATTCAGCATAATCATAATCAGTTTAGGGAAGGGATTAGCTCAGTGATAACGCGCTGGACTAGCAACGCGGAGATCACGGGTTCGAATCCAGCCGTGCTGCCCTTAGATTTTCTCTTCCTAGGAGCCCCTACAGCTCACTGTCCGGTGATGGACAGTGTTGTCTGTAACGGGAGAACACTATCCGGAGGCCGGAAGTGCACTGAGAAGGCTCCGGGCGCAAATGACCACAGATGTTGAGACGCCTTAAATTAAAAAAAATAAAAAAAATAAATAATCAGTTCTTCTCTGTTGATGCTGTCGTATGCTTGCTTAAAATCGTGTGGCTTCAGCCCGAGCAGATCAACCACCGGACCATATTTTCTCCGTCTCACAAATGATGGAAAAATTTTATGAATTTAATTTGGATATGCACCATCTTTTCGTTGATTTTAAGCAATATAATTATATCTACCACGGCAAATTTCAAATATCACTCATTTCTTCTACTCTAAATTGTAGAGTTGGAGTTAGGACAAGTATCAACCAACCAAACCGGGTAGGGTAAACAAGTCGTTATATTGTAGACCAGAACAGCTCGCCGAAATAATATTCAACCGACCACGTATATAATTTGAAATTTAACGCCACAAAGTTCGCAAACTATTTTAAAAATCAATTTAAGCAACTTCGTATTCTAAGTTTAAGAGAAATGATTAAATGTCGCCTTTGAGAAAATCCCCTCCCAAAATAATTTAAAAACCTATTCTGTAATGTCCTCCTTATTCAGCAGTTACCTTATTTTTCTTTAAATTTGAAATTCCAGTGATAACTTTCATATATATTAACATTATTTAAGCGGTAAAACCATACATTATACTGAAATGGAACTTTTAGAGGAAAGCATAACGCTACAATTCCCACAGAATCCCTCAAAAATCAATTTTCCAAGAAAATGTTACAAATAAAAGTGATAGGTATTCATTTGTGTAGAAAGTATACGAAGTTTAAATAATTTTCTCATCCTAGGAGCCTCTATGGCTCACTGTCCCGTGATGGGCAATGTTGTCTGTAACGAGAGAACACTGTCCGAAGGCCCCTGGCGCAAATGACCATAGATGTTGTCTCGCCTTAAATTAAAAAAAAAAAATTAAAGTTTTCTTTAACGATTTTTCGTTGAAATCGTTTGTGAGAAAATTGCAAAAAACTGGACAAACTATTTAGTAAAGTCGCAGATTCGGTTGATGAATAAGTCCAAAACCTTCGTGTCAGATGCGGTAGTAATATCTAAACGGAATATCAAGATTGAGCTATCTTATAATAGGTTTGAGAAGGAGAGAAGTTGGGTTAGATAGATAAATAAACTAGAAGTAAAGCTGAACACTGTATAATAGAAAAGTAGCACAAACTGTGCCTGGACTTTACAACTAAAATATATAAAATGGTAGTGAGCGGTAAAGAGAAAGGTTGATGACGCGTTGTGACTGCTGTATGAACTCTGCTGCAAGACTGTCCGGTAGACTCTCCCCCTAAGGCTGACACAGCTGTATTTAAACAGTTTCTCTCACTCTAGTCTGGCCTAAACTAGAAAGTGATCCTGTCTCTCTCTCTCTCTCTCTCTCTCTACTTTGGATCCCCCTCTTCGGATCCTATTACATACCTACAATTTTTCTTTTTTTTTGAAATTTTGTTCACAAACACGCACACACATTCGCTAAAAACCTTTTTTTTTTCTAACCAGTTAACCTCAAAACATTTAAACAGGTGAAAAATCAATTTTGGAAGTTTCACACGATTGCAATGTACTTCCTCTTACTATGAGCAAGAGAGAGCAAAAATGCCAACCTTTAAGAACCTTTAAAGTTGGTAGTCTTGAGGCTTAATGTCACATAATCTTTTCCTAACACCCGAAACCGGTTAATGACTGCAAAATGAAGCAGGCAATCATGGAAAAAAAAATCGCTGATGAGATTAAGATTGATTTGATTTACGCCAGACTAATAATCCTATTATTATTATTTCACAAATTGATTCATCCTATATTTGTTTGTATATGTAAATATAGCTGGTTGAATTAATACTGTCTATAGCATTGGTTGTATTTGTTAAACAAAAAGTAATTTAAATTGTTTTTTACTTCTTTTTTTTTATTTACTTTTTTATTTAGTAGAAAACATTCAACAGAGAAACCTTTAAAAAAATTCATTTGTCCACCACAATAGTCCTTTTATTAGGTTTGTTTTATTTTTGTTTTGTAATAAAACTGTTTATTATGTCACCATCTTTTCAACCAGAAGTTGGCTAGCTTTTTATTTACAAGAAAATATCTTATTTAGAATGAAATTTTGACAAATCTGGAGTGTATTCAATTATTTATGTAATTAAAACTATATTATGAAAAATTTAAAAACTTCATTAAATAAATTTATATAAGCAAATACAAAAAAATAACATAAAATAAATAGGGGACGGTTTAGCTAAGTGGTTAGCGCGTTGTGGACTCCCACGCGGAGGTCCCATGTTCGAGTTTTTTCATCACCATTAGATTTTGTTCATCCTAGGAGCCTCTACAGCTCACTGTGACTGATAGACAGTGTTGACTGTAGCGAGAGAATAATGTCCGGAGGCCGGCAGTGCACCCAGAAGGCTCCGGGCGCCAATGACCATAGATGTTGACGCGCCTTAAATTAAAAAAAAAAAAAAGGGAAGGGATAGCTCAGTATTAGTGCTTGGGACTCCCTCGCGGAAGGCCTAGATTCTAGGCCAGGGCCACCCTTAGATTTTTTTTTTCTTTAGAAGCCTCTACAGTGAGAATGGGGCCGACAGTACAGTAAGCAGGCTCCTAGCATCAATGACCATAGACGCCGGGCCTTATCCAAGCTAGAGCAGTCAGGAAAGCAAGTCGTTTTTCAATGGATCCCGTCTCATTGTGGATAACTTGGCAACGTGGAAGCTGAATGCATCAGGAACCCTTCAATCTGAATACTCCCTCCCTAGCTTATGCCTGGCAGCGGAGGAATGCCATCGACAGCAAGCAGCTGGCAAGCAGTGGGAACATCTGCAAGTAAAATCGAAGCGCATTCCGGCTAATCTTGAAAGGAGGGATGCCGTAACATATTTCAAGTTAACTACTGGACATGACTACCTACAAAGACATCCTACAAAATCGGAATAGCCGTGTCAGCAACATGTCCTCTTTGCCAGATTGACGAGATGACTGGCTTCCATCTTTACACATCTCCTGCATTTGTGGACATAAGAAAGGCTTTAAGCATGAACATGGGACAAGTGGAATTAAAATGTCCAAACATTACTGGGCATCGCGATACCAAATGGCACACCCCGCCACCAGTTCACCAGTTAAAAATAAAAATAAAATAAAATCAATGACCAAAGATGTTGATGACGCACCTGAAAGAAAAAAAAAGGACTCATATTAAATGACAGATAACTTCTTGTCGAATTCCAAACAAAACCTACTGCAATTTTATATTTTTTATAACGCCCGCACACACACTCACACACACATACACCAGTTTCTAAACACCACTTTTTCGGATTCAATATAATATAATATTGCTAATGATGATGGGTTCCGAATTCGCGGGGCCTAACCCCCAAAATGGCTCCGGGCAAAAACACTCCTAAGAAGATTTCTCCAGTAATCTACCGGTCTGACCACAATGTCATGAGAGATCCTTCAACTACATCATCCCAAAACATTCCTTTGAAAGTGTTGTCTCCTCCTAAATATTCGGAACCCAATGAAAAAATATGGTATGAAACATTTCAACCACTTTCTCTTAATGCAGTTAACTTAATTATAATTTACAAATTTTCTTCAAACTTTTACCTACTAGGTATAAATTATATAACTTTATATAATTATATAACTTTCACTAAATACGTACTTTCTTCTATGTTATATAAACTTAATAAAACGACAGGTCACGTCACTTCCCCTGGGGGGGGGGGGGGAGGGGAACACCTCCCAAAACCGCTCAGAAATAATTGTTTTCGGAAAAAGTTACAAACATATGTTTATGTGTCTCTTTATGTATAGTTAGTGTAAAGAAAGTTTAACGAAACTGATGACTACTTTATGGAGATATCCCAGAAAATTCTCTTGAGTTTCCGATTTTCCGATTTCCTTCAAAATTGGAATTTTTGGCAACACATTTAATTATAATTAATATAAAGATGATAAAAATCGTATAATAAAATGAAATTGCTCTTTATAGAATAACATAGTCCCTACCCTGCTATCATAACCCTTTAGAGTCCAGTTTAAAAAAGTTATTGATGTGAGATCCAAGGTTATATGAGGTTGTATTGGATAGGCAAGAACCATATAATCAAATAAGGCGGGTGGTTATGAGTATGGACTTGTAACTGAGAAGTCCCCAGTTCGATTTTTCCGCCGTATAACTGTTAAATTTTATATCTGTTTAAAAAATGGTAATAGTAAATGGGATATTTTTTTTTTTTTAATACCCCATCGAAATTTATATAAACAGTTTTGTAATGTTTGGGAATTATTAATAGAAAATATTTGAAAAAAAAAAAAAAAATTCCAATTCGTCGGTAAAAAGAGATAGTTTAATGTCATTCATGATAATCATAAAAAGTAAAGGTACTAAATGAGAACCCTGAGGGACACCCAAACTAGCATCCAAAATTTAGTGGAAGTATAAGCTTTAATTTGAATCTTCTAAGTTCTAGAAATTAAATAACTTTCCAGCCAACCGACCTCCCAAAAAAATCCCATGTATATCAATAGATCCAAGTTTGGCGAGAAGGATATATTCGTCAACTAAATCGAATGCCTTTGAAAAGTCTTTGTTCACTACATCCCGCCTGTTCTGAGAAAGAAAATGATTTCAAGAATATACTTGAGGGTGATTTCTGTGATACTGCATTCTGTCTCAAGCAATAGAACTTGTAGCGGCGGATGTTTTAATATTAAACTTAATTGACAGGGGTAATTGACATGATCACAATACTTCCTTTTTCATCAACAGCAAGAGAAAGTAAAACTTACATAAACCTTATGCATAAACATATTTAACTTAAAAACGAAATAAGTTTCTTTATCCCTGATATTAGGCCAGAAGAAAAAATACCAATTATATAATTATTTATTCAACATAGTTAAGATAAGAAGATCCTTTTTATTAAAAGATTGAACTATTTCTCCACCTAAAGACATTTATTTTCTTATTATGTGATTACTAGTGAGGATTAAACTGACAGAAAAGTGGACACTTAGAAAATCGGGTATACAGACAAGCAGTACTATCATAAATGGAACAATCCATTTGGCGTATGCGGACAATATAATTCTGGGTTGGTCGCTCAAATGATGCCGTCAGGGATGCCTTTATCGACTAGAAGGGGCTACAGTGGAAATAGAACTTGATGTTATCCAAGGTAACAAAAAATATATGTGTATACGTGTTATATGTGCTAACAAGACATATTTCATTATATGAGTTATACAAAAAATCGACTATTCTTCAGCTAAACAAAATTAAGCCTATACAAGGGTCTTATTCGACCAGTCGGCATGTGCATCCGAATATTGGGCCATTATCAGAATCAATGAGGTTGCTGCTCTCCATAGATTCAAAAGGAAAATTCTTTGAATTGATTTATGGAGCCATGTTAAATTGGGGTAATGTGAAACTAAGAAATCTGTACAAGGATGTCGATATTGTGTGATGGATGCCAGAAATATAAAAATATATTTAATTTGAAATAATCCAAATTATGAAGAAAATGTGACATTCCCTTGCAAAAGGACTATTCATGTAGAAGACCACTATTGTCTTTTAAAGTTCATGAACTTGATAGCATTGTCTATCCCTTCTTCTCACAGGGGAAGATTTGAAATAACAATTAGAAGACCATTCTTTCAAGACAGTCTGAGCTAGACATTTCACCAGAACACTTCAGGACTATGCCAGTTATAAGTTAAAACATAAGAGTTTTGCACTTAATCTATATAAATAATTGATTTATAAACATAATTACTATGTTATTCAAAAGCATTTAAATATCTTTAAAGATAATATATTTAATTTAATCTACTAGTGTTTTCTTAATTATTTCTTAATACTTCTATCTTAATAATTATATCTTAATCTCAAACATATACACAAGCCCTTTACTAAACCGCTCACGCCACAAGCTACTACAACACAACATCACCAATAACATTTCAAATATACTTGCTACATTAAACAGGGCGCTTGTGTTGGGCAGGCCAAGCAGGATGTATGTACCACACAAGCTGTTAAAAGAAAACATTTTTCAATATACGCAGTGCCGATATATGGAGGTCACGATGGAATATGGACTGGACTGTTGTTTATAGATGCAAGAATTTTCATTGGTTTTTACAACTATACGACTGCATGATAGCAGCACTGGATCGGAATAACTGGCGGTCTTTGTTAGAGGTGACACGCCAGGGAGTTACGTCACCTGAGGCGTAGTGCTAATATTATAATGATCATTATATAATTACCAATTGTCTGTTTTTATTATTATTATTATTATTATTTCATTTTATTTCTTTGGTTTTCTCTGTTCGTTTTCTTTACCTTGGAATTTGATTTAAAATTGTTACTTATTGAGATTATATTATAATATATGTATAATTAAAATATTTATTTAATGTATAATTTCTATAATAATGTTTTGGTTACTTCTGCATCTCTTTATGCAAATAAAACTAATGTAGTGGATTTCGTTTGTTAGTTTAATTGTGACGAATGAAACGCATAAATCCTTCAGTATGAGAGTTTATTTATCAACTACATGTTCCATCACATATACTGCAGGTAATATAACATAGAACGCTTGAAGTTTAACGTAAATTTTGAACAGTAAGAGGTATTTTCCAAGGAGTTATACATAAAAAAAGAAGAGAAAGAAAAGGAAATAATAATAAAATAAAAATATAAATATATAAACCAGAAAGAAAAAAGAAAGAAAAATAACTATAAAATATAATAAATAATTAATTAATAAACCATCAAAATTTGAATTTGTATTGTAATAAAACATTAAAAAAAAAAAAAAAACATCTTCAACTTTTCAAGTTTAAGCCATTCTCCTGGCTAAACTTCGTATTGCTTAAAATAAAAATAACTTAAATAAAAAAAATACTGGAAAGTAAAAATGGACAATTTTATATTGGATAATATTAAATTGCACTACAAAATACGTCAATCTAATGGCGTCATATTAAGTACGACAAAAATGTCGCAATAAACTACAACATATGAATAATTGTACGGAAAATTTCAGGCAATTACATTGACCGCACAGAAAAATCGATTTTTATGTTACTGTAAAAATCGATTAGGTTTAGCTGCATTTTCTATTCAGTTTTTTTGCGTAATTATATAATAATAACAGAGCAATCAGGAAATGATCTTTATTGTATATAAATCTCTTATCTTTCAAGAAATACACTAAATATGTTTATTTAAAAAATAGAGTAAATGTATGAAAGTCGTTTTAATCAACAACAATAATTATAATTCAATCAATATTACTAAACATTTCATTTGTTAAATATAGTAAGTTCTATTAAAGTAGTGTATTTTTATTCTAAGGAAAGTAATTTTATTATACATAAAATATATCATTAAATTTATATTTTAATTTACTTTTATAATAACACAAAGTAGAACTGACACCCATTGGCTAGAATTAAAGAAAAATAAATTCAATTTTGAACTATTTATCAAACAAATTCACGATCATTGTTACTACATATTTA
>JAAEAF010014877.1:0-120494 GCA_011037195.1 Triatoma infestans
ATCGCACTTCCGGTTAATCTTTTTTTTCAAATTTTGAATTCCATCAATGCTTGAAATGTGTTTTAGTAATATATAGGTAGTAAAACCACATATTACATTGAAGTGGTAACCTAAAGAACACCACAACGCCACTGTTCCCTCCAACCTCCAAACAATACATTTTTCCGGGAATATGTTTCAAATAAAAGTGCTAGTGTTTATGTATCTAGATGGCATACTAAGTTTAAAGATAATCGTTGTAGCCTTTTTCGAAAAAAATCACGAAAAACCGGAAAAAAATTCAGTAACATCGCATTTCTGGTTGGTGAATTTTGCCCGAAATCTTCGTGTTTGATGCGGTTGGTAGTGCCTAAAAAAAGTACCAAATTTGAGCTGCGACCATTCGTTTTTGAGATATTCTGTTAACAAACAAATACACGCAGCACACACACGCAGCACACACACACACAACCATTGTCTAAAAGAAATTTTTTTCCTATTCAAGGTTCCTCGAAACATGTATTTCGGTTAAAACTTAATTTCGAAAATCTGGCACGATCACAATGCTTCCTCTTACCAGAAATACGGGAAAGTAGAAAATAATCGTCCAAGTATGTAAGATATCTTTAATCTAATATTTTATACCAACTTTTTTAAGACCTGGCACAGTTTATTAAAACTGCAAAATAAGCATAGTTAGTTAATTTGTGAAAGCAGGAAGTTTGGTAAAATATATTTTTATTTTTCCCTCCCAGCTCGTTAAAAATTATTGTAATGGCAGCGACATAATTGCGGTAAAAAAACAAAGGAGAATGGGAAGCAATTTCTGGATGTCTTAAAAGAAATTATTTAGCGGAAAGATTGGCAAAAGAATAGTACTGTTAAGAGAAGGACAGCCAGACAGGAGGTGCAAGAGCTTGGTTTATTAAAAGGGGAGCCAAGATACTTGCAAGCGGAGGGGAACCTTTCTTTCCCTTAATTTTAATCTATCGCAGAAAAAAAAAATCTTTAATAACACTAAGTTTTGTAGAAGCGCCTCCCCTGTTGCGCTCATAACAAATCCTTTGATCAGAATAAACTTATCAAATCAAATTCATTTTAGCGGCTAAAGAAAAGTCCAACTTTTGCACGGCTCGCGTCTACTCCCAGTTCTTCCACTCACTGTAGTCCGTTAAATATCCTCCTCCATTCTTGAAAAACAATCTCTCCCAAGAAGAGTTTTTCATACTGGCAAAGTCTTAACCAGTATGCACATTTACAATTTATTTGTTTATCATACGAAGGGAGGGGGTGTTATTCCCAGGAGTGGGAGAACGATGAAATGCGGAAATTTTACTGTAGATCTAAATAGTTCAATGTTGTGTGCACTCTTGAGGATTGGCAAAAGAAGGAACGTTTTTCCTTTCCACATGAAATGTTCACACGTGATTCTTTATTTTTGCCCCCCATTTTAGGTCCAAAAGTTACCTATGTTAAATTTATTGCAAAACTTGGGTCTTTACATACAGAGAAAAAGATAAGAATAATTTTGAAGATTAATAAATCTCACTAGTTGAAAAATTATTTTTACTTACTGTTACCTAAAGTAGGGGGAAGTAGTACGTTGTTTCAAATTTTCGAACTGATGCGGTGGTAGAGCACCTAAATGGAATATCAAGTTTTAACTTTCTGCAATTTTTCGTTTTTGAGCTATGCTGTTCTCTCTCTCTCTCTCTCACACACACAAGCTATTTTCAAAGAATTACTTTTTTGGACTGAAAAGTACGAAAAAGTAAGAAAAACGTGTATTTCCGCAGAAAACTCGATATCGAAAACTTGACTCGCTTACAATATTTCCTCTTATTAGGAGCAAGAGAAAGTAAATACGTACATCAAAGACGCAATTCCGATTTGCAGGAACGTACGTATAAAAAACCTAAAATGATTTCTGTAATTTTGTTTCTATTTATAGCAATTTTTTAAGTTACAAAAAATTGAAAAAAGTTTATAACGTCAAAATTTCTCTTGACGTATTTCTAACCAAAGTTGCTACTTTTTCTTTTTAATTATTATTTTAATCCAAGCCCTTGCAATACCAATGCTCCCTCTGTTATCAAAAAACAGTTCATTGTTTGTATTGGTGGAGAGCTTATTGAACTAGAAATAAACTTCGAGTATAACATGACAGCGCCCTCCTGTCAAATTTGTTTTGTTTTTATTTAAACAACAAGCTGTTGCAAACAACCCCTTACCCTTGTTTCTCTCCCTACAACAGTGTAATCATTTATCAATTATTCCTCAAAAATTAGTGAATAAAGTAATACTTTTTTTTAATCTTCAGGGATAAAAAAAACTTTTTCCATTTCTAGAAATTAAACGTAATGCATGGTTGCCATATTTCAATCAGACATATTTTGAAATTGGGTATAAAGTAGATTGGAGAAATAAATTAGATCTTCTGTAATCAATAAAATGTTAAATACAGAAATTGACTTAATTTATTGCGTGGTAATCTTCTCCTTTTTAGTTGAAAAAAATTAATATTCAAAGTTTAATCTCCTGTTGCATGATTACTTGCCATTTTTACTCTCTTCTCCTTAGTAAGAGAGCAAGTATTGCAATGGTGGTATCAAATTTTAGAAATGGTATTTTTACCGGAATTACCAGATAAAAACGTGTATCATATTTGAAACTTTTCAGAAAAAGTGTGGAGGGGGGTCTGTCAGTTGGGTTTTAAACCAAGCTTGCTTTTGAGACATGGCGCTCCACATTATCCTTCTTCTTCTTCTTAATCATTCCTCGTTTACCTTTCAGTGTCGAGGTGCCTTCACTAAAGCTTTCCAACTATCCCTATCCTCAGTCAACTTTCTATTCCTTCTCCAATCCAAGTTCTTCTTTTTGAAATCCTCTCTCACTATCCCTTCCCATGTAGTGCGCGGTCTGCCCCCGCCTCTTTGACCCTGCATCTTAGCCTCAAAACAAGTTCTCGCTATACGGCCTGTGTCCATCCTCATCATGTGCCCAAACCATCTTAGCCTGTGTTCTCTCAGCAGCTCATCCACCGGCCCGACATTTAGATTAGACCTTATTGTAGAATTTCTTATTCTATCTCTCCTCGTCTTTCCCTCTATTTTTCGGAGAAAACGCATTTCGGCTGCCTGTACCTGGCTGCTGTGTTTGGAAGTTAGAGCCCATGATTCGCTGCCGTAGGTTAGAATTGGGAGATAAGTATTTTTAAAAACCGTTATTTTCGTGCCCTTCGTTATTTCCTTTTTAGTAATAAATCCTTTCTTAAGGGCACCGAATATTCTACCTGCCGTAGCCACTCTTCCGTTAATTTCTCCGTGTATTGGCCTTGTTCATTGATATTTACTCCCAAATATTTAAAATCAGCAACTTGCTCCAACATAACATTCCTGATGTTAACATTTAGCGGTCCTTCTCTGCAACGGCTAATCTCCATAGTTTTAGACTTATGGACGTTAATCGCCATGTGAATTTTCCCTAATTCTTCCTGCAATATATTCATATGGTATTGCAAATTTATATCATTATTTGCAAACACGACGATATCATCTGCGAACGCGAGGAGGCTCAAACGCACAGGAGTCATTCTACAATAACCGACATTGAAGCTGCGCATCTTTTGCTGACACTGCCGCAAAGCTTCGTCTAAGGCAACTATAAATAACAATGGGCTAAGGCTACAGCCTTGACGGATTCCTTTCGTTGTTACAAATTCTTTCGACCTAACGTTGGAAGTGCATTCTTTCGGTGCAACAAGAAGTAATTTCTTGTTGTTTTGTATAGACTTTCTATGGCCCTCCTTAAGCCTTCGTTTACTCCTTTCCTGATTAGAGAGTCCATTATGTCACACCTTCTCACTCGATCGAATGCTTTTTCCAGGTCCACATAGCATACACACAATTTCTTGTTCTTTTCTATGACCTTCTCGCTTACTTGGCGCAGAGCAAAAATAAGGTCCTGTGTGCTTCTATTGCTTCTAAATCCGTACTGGCCCTCCTGAAGTTGACTATCTATGATTCCTCGCAGTCTGTTCTCTAGGATCTTGGAGTACAATTTGCTAGGGACAGATAGAAGGGATATTCCTCTGTGATTTCCACATTCCCTGTTATCACCTTTTTTATATATTGGCACTATTACCGAAACCTCCCAATCTCTAGGAATCTGTTCTTTTTCCAAATCAGATTGAAAATATGTAGGAGGATTTCTTCTCCCTTTTTACCCATATACTTTATCATTTCTGGGGTAATTCCGTCATGTCCAGCTGCCTTTCCTAGCTTCATATTTCCGATCACTAATGATAACTCCATATCCTCTATGTAGTCATCTTCCTCGAATTCTACGTCTACTTCCCTATTCTCATTAAATGTCAATGCAAGATTCACTTCGTTCCGTTCGTTCGCTTCCTCCTCATCACCGTTGCTGCCTTCCTGTAGTAAGTCTATAAAATACTCCCTCCATCTCTCCATAATATCTTCCTCTTTTCTAATTATATTTCCCATTTTATCTTTTATGAATTTTATGGCAGGTTCCTTATCTTTCCTCATATTTTTGAGTATTTTATAAAACAGCTTCTGGTTTCCTTTAGAGTTTTCTTCCATATTTTTCCCAAACTCCTCCCAAGATTTCCTTTTTGATTCCAACACACTTTGTTTAACTTTCTTCCTGTGTTCCTTGTATCCTTCATAATCTGCCAATGTACCCGTTCTTAAGTAATTCCTCCAGGCTACTTTCTTTCTTTTTACCTCCGCTTTCACTTCTTCGTTCCACCAAGCTGTTCTTTTCTCCCTCAGGCCCACCTTTGATTCGCCACAGACTTCCTTCGCTGACTCTAGAATTATTTTCTTAAAACGCCTCCCAGCACCTATTTATGTCATTATTATTCCAGTTGTCACCATATAACCTTGCCTTTCCTTCTATACTTTTCCTATATGTTTCGGCTGTTTCCTCGTCCTTCAGTTTAAAGGATTTTATTCTCCTATTAGTTTTCTTCTTAATGAAGGGTTCTTTTCTTCGTTTCGTGATTGATGGGCAGTCTTTCTCCAAAATCAACAGATAATGATCGCTTCCTTTTAACCGTGATGTTTAATATCTCTTTCCACTTTATCTTTTTACTTATTAGGAAATAATCAATAATAGATTTTTCTTCCCTACTCCTTTCCTCTCTAGTGTGCCTGTGTATTTCTCTGTGCGGAAACTTAGTATTCCCTATTACCATATCATTAGCTAAACAGGTATGGAGTATCCTCTCGCCAGTATCATTTATCTCAGTTTCTCCATACTTTCCCAGCACGTCTCCCCATTCCTCAACGCTGTTACCAACTCTTCCATTTAGATCTCCCATTACTATAGGTATACCCTTACAGTCATCCAGCAGTTTCTGTAAATTGTCGAAAAACTGATCCTTTTCTTCTGTACTCGAATTGTCTGTGGGAGCATAAGCTACTATAGTTGAGTATAGAATTCCCGATTCCTCCCAATCCACCACCATAATTCTCTCATCAATACAACTCCAATCCTTTATTAAATCCCTCATATATTTGTGGAAGATACAGCCTACTCCTCCTTTCGCTCTTTCATTTTGTGACACTCCGGAATATATAAAAGTATAACCGTCCTTCAAACTAACACATCCTTTTCCTTTCTTTTTAGTTTCAGATATGCCTATAAAGTCAATTCTGGCCCTTTTCAACTCATCCACTAATTCCTCCTCCTTTGCATTAATTCCTCTCACATTCCACGTTCCTAAACGAATAATCCGTTTTCCTCGCCTAGTCGTAACCTTCAAAAATCCGTCCGTCATTCCCACATTATCCCATCACTTTATATTATGACGAGCCCAACCAAACGTGGTATACATTGTAATTTTAAACAAGTATTATTAATTAATTTGCATTATTTGGAGAAGGAGAAAGTCGTATGAGTGTTTCTTACCAGATTTTTACTTCCTCTATGTGGTTTTGGATTATGTCAGTGATGGAATTGATGCAAATACTATATGGTTGAGGTCTCCTGAGAACGAAAATAATGTGTTTTGGGCAAGCGGTTTGTGTGTATGCGTGATAAGATAAAAAAAACTTTAATTATGGCTTATTTTGCACTTTTTACGACATTTTCTCAAAAACGGCCGAAACGATTAACTTAATCTTGGAGTAACAACGCCAGATGCAGACCTATCACTTTTATTTGGAATAATTCCTTTCAGAAAAATTGGTTGTAATCGATTCTTTGGATCTTTAAATTTAAGCTAAATTCTGAACTTTATTTCCGATTTTGTTGGGAAGAGTAGTATACTCTAGAGCAGTATGCTCACTCTAGCCTAGCTTGTTAATCTTGCAATCAGAGTGAACCAACTGTATAGAGATTCTGCAGCTTCTTATCCACAAGTCCATTACAAAAGATAATTTTTGTTATATCGATTCTTAGATTCACCTTGCTAGAGAAAAGTAATTAAGGGCAGTGATGTGATGTGCTCTTTTCTTTACCTTCAGCAGCACTGCCACCGAGTATTCCGAACTTTTGAACAATTCTGATCCGTTTTCCTCCTATTGGATGTGCGCTTCTCGTATTGGATTCTCTCGAGATATACTTCCAAATTCAGTCATGAGGGTCACGATGTGTGCAAATTATCTCTTCAAACTACGCTGGTTCGGCATTTCTCTCTCTGATAAAACATTGCCTTAACTCCCTGTAATATTAAATATCGAAATTTCATTATATAGATTTTTCAAATAAATTAAATAACATGTCTAGTTTTGTTAAATGATGTGGACATGTTTTTAATATATAATATGCTTGTTTACAGCCAGAGCGAATCAAGATAGGAAAGCGCAACAATCACAGATTCTATGGAGTGCTTGCCAGAGTCTAGAGGCCGCATTACGCGCTCCAGCTAAATGTGAGAAATCCATGCACGATACTATGAGACCGTTGCAAAGTGAAGTGAACGCTATTTCCAAAGCGGCCGGTATGTAATATTTTAATAATTGTAGTTTTTTTTTATACATTTCATTTTAATTTACCAGTTAAAGGGCCAATTCACACACCAAATGGTGAAAATTGTTTGGTCTAATGACAATTACAAATGAGATTTTACATCTACTTCTTTCGAAATATTTGATTTCTGGACAGTGCTTTTTGCAGCGATTTCGCAGAGCGTGCTGATAAAATTTGAATTTCTAATTTTTAGTTGACAGATATTGCTCAGCTTTTAGATGCTTATAATGTTTGGGTTTTCTGCTTTAGCAAGCCATCTTGGAAGTTAATTAAATACTTGTGGCACTTGGATGAGGAGACCCAGTACGCAGGTTTTGAGTTAGTTACCAGCTAGTTCTCTTTCTTTTCGGAATTCACGTACTGATTGAAACCACAAGATGGTTTGTGAAAGCCCAGAGTAAGCAGCCAGAAGAAATCAATTTTATAGAGGGAACACCCTGACATATGTTGACAAGGAAATCATCATCTATGTTTGGGCATGATATGTTGTCGAGAAAGTGCAACAAGTATTTTGTTGCTCTAAAGAAATGATAAGTCTGAGTGATGCGTAGGGTCATTTGGCAGGAAATGTATTCGTTTGTCTTCGCCGAACCAAGGGATATTTGTGGCGCGGAATCATAGGAAGTACACTTTCCGGACACCCGAAAGATGTGCGACTAAAATTAAGAACGATATAAAGGTCATTATTGAGAGTATGCTGGGGACCCTCTAATGTTAATAGGTTAAACTGTTAAAACACACGACTTAATTAAGCTTTTTTGTACTATCAGACGTGTGTAATTATTACTTTTTATGACAAGAAGTTGTGGAACGCCCACCCACTCGACTTTCTTTTACCACAATTCCTATCTAATGTACAGATTTCCTTACAAATCTGAATTGTTACTAAATGTGTAGTTCCCTCCTGTCCCATCAAGTGATACTTTTTTTAAATTTTTTTATTTAAGGGCTTCAACAGCTATGGTCATTGGCGCCCGGAGCCTTCTCAGTGCACTACCGGCCTTCAGCTGTACCGGACAGTGAGCTGTAGAGGCTCCTAGGAAGAAAAAATCTAAGGGTAGCACAGCTGGACTCGAACCGGGTGCTCCGCGTGGAGTCCAGTACGCTAGCCACTTAGCTTATGACCTTTCCTACCAGGTGATAATTATCCACTGATATGGAAATATTCAGAAATCCTTTAAGCTTCAGATCCCTGCGATTTTTTCCAAACTTTGTGTTTTATTTTGTTCACATTCACATATTTACATAAACTGTTCCTTAAAAACTCATCTATTTCCTATGAAACTGCTATTTCCAAAATTAGACACAACGAACACTTCCTCTTGAATCTGTAAAAGAAAGTAAAAAAAAAAATCTTGTCTGAAACAGTTGCACGACTTGCTGTTACTGCCGTTTGCTCTAACATAAGTATAGAGGTAGTATATAAATTAGCACAAAAGACAGGTACAAATAGTGTTTAGATGGTAATCCAGAAGACAGTTCCAATATAGTTTCTTACTGTTATCTATATTATTAATGGAGAATTAAGTAAATTTCAAAATTGAGGAAGATGGCAGTAAAAGAAGGAGGTTAAATATTTCGAGAACAGCTGATGTATAAACTTGGGTCACCGTTTGTGTGTGTATATCGGCCCCTCCTAAAAACGTATTTTATTTTATTTATTGTAACTAAGTTTTGTTTTTTATATACTACAAATATTCTCTGACTTTATTTTATTATTTATGTTTGACAGTACCCGGAGATGAACTGGTGGAGGTGGTGATCAAGTCATTGCCAGCAGAGGTGATGTCCAGAGGTGTATATAATGATATAGCGCTAAAGGAGAGATTTTTAAATGTTGAACGTGTAGCGAAACGTGTGGCGCTGTTACCGGAGGGCGGAGCCTCCTTGCCGTTAATGTTGTTATCGTATTTACAATCATTATTCATTATAACGCCGGCCAATCCAATACCTGCTTATGAACTGGCTAATGAACCTTTTGAACCGGCCAAATTCAACACTTTCGACATACTACAGAGGGCCAGGTTGGTGTACTTTTTTGTAATTCATTAACATTATTTTTTATCTGCATTTCAGTTTAATATGATTACTAGTTTAGCCTTGTTTTAAATTAACTGATGGATTGGTTTTATTCATGTATTTAACTCAACTTCGAAAAAAAAAGTGTTATTGGTTGCGAATAAATACATTTGTATTTGTGCTCATCAAGGTATAAAAGGGGCTAATTAAATTTCCTTTCTAATCAAGAAAGGGGGAAATATTGGTAATTTTAGCATTTTTTTGAAACATCATTGTTGGCAAAATTTGCTGTCAGAGAGAGGTTGTGGAAGGGTTGAGATCAGTCTTGTCTCTGCTAATCAGTTCCGGTATGGGTGTCCGTCCCACCTGTGGCAGTTAAGGTAACTAAAGACATAGTAAAAATTTGTATTCTTAAGCATATGTGTTTTCTGAACCGGAGAAAATAGTATATGAGTTTGAAAGTCCATATTAAGTTAATAATGTTGCTTCTTTAAATTGAAAACTAAGAGTGGGTGGAACATAGAGGAAAAACTATTAAATTAAAAACTTATTTTGGGATGACCCAAGAATAGAAAAAATGTAATAATTTCAAGTAAAGGTAATTTTACCTTTTCGTGGAGCTGGGAAGTAGAAATCATTAAATTCTTATTAGATCCGTCGTTGAACATATAATTTAATATAACAGCGCGCTCTAATATCTCTCCCGGCCATGGGTTTTATAAAAAAAAATCACTTGTAATAAAAGCATGGTTGCTTCAACTATGTGATGGAAAAAAGAAATTGTTAAGGAAACTGAGAAAAACTACCAGTAATACCACTTTATTCTGAAAGTAATTACTAGAAAAAAGTGGTTTTCCTACAGGAGTTGGGGGGGGGGGAAGAAAGAAGGAAAATGGGAAATTTTTGGTTGTTGTGTGGGGCGATCACTACTTGAAGACAAAGACGATGATTTTAATCCGGAACCTTGATTTGTTGAATTAGATACAAAAACGTTAAATGATTTTTTTTTTTTACAGCTTTATGCGCTTTTGTCGAAAATGGCTCCAACGCTATTTTTTAAATTTCGTATACTATCTACACATATAAATGCCTATCACTTTTATTTTATAGCATTTTTCCGGCAACATTGGTCTTTGGGGGGATTTAGGAGGAGCAGCAACTTTCCTCTAAAGTACTATATCAGTACTGGGTATGGTTGTATCCTCTATAAGGCGCAACAAACGTATTATTGTAGACAAGTCTGTGTTATTATACTGTTTTATCAAGACATCCTAATGATGGGCGAATGTCCGAAACCGGTCGTTGACCTCAAAATGAATCAGGCTATCAAGGAAAATATCTCTGAAACTAAATATTTAGTAAAACTTATAAATTGGAAGAAATTACGACTATGTAAATTAAAATAAGATAAAGTCGTGTGAGTGTTTCACACCAGATTTTTTTTTCATAAGTTTTCTCCGTCTATTAAGAGTAATTAAATGTGTAATTCCATTTTGAAGAAAATCGGTCAACCGCTGTACCACAGGATTTTAAAGTTTCCCAATTTTCTGAAAAAAAAAAAACTCCATCGAAAAGATAGATCATTTTTATTTGAAACGTTTTTCTAGGGAAATTCCTGTCAACAGGTTGAGAGGGGGATGACGTTAGGTCCAGCTCATAACTGCCATTTTACTGTAATTTTTCGTTCCGTCACTTATAACTTTAGTATATTGGAAATTGCTAAGTGGTTGAGACAGAGTGCGCTGTAATCACAATAGACGTAAACAAGTATAATTCCCACCAACTGTGTTATATATGTAATGGAAGCCCAACTAGTTTTGTGTGAGAGATCTCGTGGGTCACTCTGATCACCCCGGATACAAAGTAAAATGAAAATCTGTATGTAAATCGATCATTCATTTCCCTCCCATTTATTTCTCTCTCTCACGGTCTTTATTTAAAACCCATCGCAATATTTGCTCCCTATAAAAGCTTTTGTATTCAGCAGCCTCCTTTCACCGCCCTCCTTGTCTGCGGAACAGCTGCCGCCGGTGATTAAAAATTCTCTTATACATATAAATATAACACCAAGGGAGGAGAAATGACGAGAGCAGCTACAAGAGAGTTAACAGAAAAAATGACGTACGAACATCGGTGAAAACAAGGAGACCAGAGAAAGCTACTATGAAGACTGAAACCTGCTTAAGAGAAGAGAAATTAATTGGTGCACAATAAAAATCGGAGAATTTATAGATAAAATCCTTTGAAGAAGGAAGATTAAACAAAATAACAACTTTATAAAATCTGAATGCCCCCTCTCTTTCTTTATATTAGTGTTACGTTTTAATTTGTAAATGAACCAATAGCAACGGTAATAAAGTATTCAGCTGCAATCTTACAATGTTTTACCAGCGAAGTATGTATAAATTATGTACTTTAGTAATAAATTACTAATATATACATGTACAGGGTTGTTGTAAAAGAAATGAGCGCATGAAGGAGATACTGGAATACCGACAACAAACCTCTTAAGTGTAAGCGGAAGTATGGCGATCTAGACAAATTTTGGAAAATGGGTCAACTTTTACAAAAAAAATCAACTGTTCCCCTGAGTACAAAAAAATGTGGTGTGAAACACTTGCTCTTACTCCAACATAGTCTGTAGTTGTTTCGAACTCTTATAGTATATATAACGCTTCTACTTTCTATAATTTATTTGTTTAATTGCACTAATAATAATTAGTTGGATTGCTTTTTCTATCTTGTTGCGAGAAACTACATTTTGATTGAATTAGCTATGCGTAGGTTTCCATCTTTACACTACTCTTTCAATACTTTGTGGACTGCGCCACATACATAAAATTAAGAACAATATAATGAATAGCTAAAAACTCTTAAGTCAAAGAAAAGATTTTTAACTGAAAATGTTGAATTCCTTGGAGTGTGGGTATATAACAACAATTTTATTTTGTCCCACTAGTATAAACGGCGAAATACATTGGTGGACTCACATTGGATATGCATAATTTTCTTTTGCCTTCTTCTTCATATTTTTGAATTTTTTCTTTACAGCCCACATTAATTATATAAAATAGTAAATATTATGTTAAAAATAACTTGATTTTTTATAAAAATATTTTATTGCATAATTTGATAATTTATAAAATTCAATCCTTTGAAGAAGGAAGGGTAAACAAAATAACAAGTTTATAAAATCTGAATGGCCCTAAAATGTTTCTTATGGTTTATAGTGTATGAATGTGGTTATTGTTTCCTCTAACATGTTATTTCAGTTCAACAGTCTGGTATACAATTCTGTCAACTAAATAATATTAATTAGAATTATATAGGTTGCCAAAATTCCCAGTTTGAAGAAAATCGGATGAGTGGAAGTGCGACTTTACTGAATTGGTTTTTCAGTTTTTTGATTTTCTTCATAAAAATGCGGACGGTTTAACATACTAATAAGAATTGTAAATGTTGTGAAGTGTGGGTGTGTGGTTAGACCAATCAGAAATCTAAGAGTTATCATGCTGACCACGCCCATATCTGACACCTTTACTTCTACAATGTGATTGGTTAATTATTTATACCTAATTATTTCTATGAAAAATCTAGTTTAGAATTTTTTTTACCAATTTTTTCTTCCTAGGTATTTTATAAATTATCAAATTCTGCAATACAAATTGTTTATAAAAAAATACAAAAAATCAAGTTATTTCTAACATTAATTACTGTTTTGTATAATATTTATTAATGTAAGTTATAAAGAAAAAATTTAGAATTTTCATTCCATTGTTGAAAAATATGGCAACAAAGAATCAGCGGAAGTGCAAGATCCCATATAAGTTCGCTATTTTGTATTTTGCCGTTTATGTTAAGTGGGACAAAATAAAATTGATGTTAAACACCATAAAAATTTCTCAGAGGAATTCAAAATTTTCGATTAAAAAACTTTTCTTAGAACTGTATGTTCAAACTGGATAGGTAATTTGTTATATTACCTTCACTGCTGCATCACACGAAGGTTTCGAGCAAAAACCGTCCACGAGAAATGCTGCTGTACCGAATGTTTTTTTTTTTTCAAGTTTTTCTCAGCTTTCACACAAAACGGCTCCAAAAATTTTCTTTAACAACATAAACTTGACATTCGCTAAACTTTTTTTCCTTCAGTTCTTTGTGGTTTTATTCAGAACGGCTTCAATGTTTTCATTTGAATTTAGCCTTCACTTAGATCCATTACATTGGGAAATTTGATTTTGGTGATCCTGGGACAGCGATGACTTTAGACTTCCCCTTAAAGTGCCATAGAGAAAACATATTATTAAATGGACTTAAATAAAAAGGGGCTGCTCAACTTTGTTGAGGTGCAAAAACAAATCATTCTGATCTATCCCAAGACAACAGTATGTACATAATAAAAATAAAAAATAAAGAAAGCAAGCGTGTTGCAAGCATATCGCAACGAGGAATTATATTCGTCAGTATCACCTGCATCGGATATTGTGGAGTGGGGTATTCCTTGGTCAAAAAAAGTATTCATACAGTTGTAATTTTTCAATTTTTTTTTTCATTTTAATTGAACTTTTGCCTTAAGTACTATTATAGTATCAAAGCACTGTTTGACAACACTCAGAACAATGAATCAAACTAGCTCGGTCTTAATACTATAAAAATAAATTTTAATAAACATGATAATGAAGCAAAAAAGTATTCATACAGTGCAGTTGTTTTTGTACTTTGTTCACAGACCAAAATTTTTAATAAATGAATAATCCCTAATGGTAAACAACTACTTAGATATTGATAATGAAACAGTTTTATTCGTGCTTTGTTCGAAATGAGTCGCAAATCAAAAGAATTACCGTCGTTTGTAAAAATGAAATAATTCGTTTATTTCAGAGTGGTTTATCGTACAGGAACATTGGACGGCAGCTCAAATTATCACATTCTACTATGCAATATATAATTAAAAAGGTTAAAGCCGGTTTCCTAGAAAATAAGGTCGGCACAGGTCGGATTAATATTCAGATTTTTTTTTTTTAAATAAATTTACATTTAACTGAATATGTTCTCAGATACTGGATGGACCGAGGTGATTTCTTCCAAGCGTTACGCTACATGAACTTATTGGAAGGTGCGCCCAGAGTTGTGGCCAGCGAATGGATGCGAGAGGCTAGGATTTATTTAGAAACACTTCAGGCGGCCAGAGCGCTCATGGCACACGCTTCAGCAGCTGGACTGTCGTACTCATAAATTTAATTTGTTTGTTTGTCGTCGTTCAGAACTGCCAGAACTGTATCATATACCTTTCCCAGACTTCATTCAGCATCAATGAACAGTAGGACTGAAAAGTAGAGGACATGAAGAACACTGTCATCGTCACTATTAGCCCGGAATATTTAAAAACCTAAAAATAATTTCATCAATTATAATAAAAAATAATAAAATAATAATTAAAAAAAAAAAGTAAAAACCAAAACATAAAGCAAAATGTAGTCCAACTTGATGTGATGCATAATATAATTTTTATTTCTGTCTCTAATCTGCTTCACTTAGTCGCGTTTCTGTAGTTTTATTTAATTAAATCAAAATTAAATTATATTTCAGCAATAATTAAAAAAAAAAACAGCCTTGTTTATTGTAAAGTGTTGTGTCGGAAATAATTTAATTTTAATAAATAAAAGTTATTTTTTGACAAGAGGTGAAATGGCAAGCAGACGCACTCGATGAGCGCTAATGAATGTGTTAACTGACTGAGAAATGTAAAAAAATTTTACTTTCACTTGAATTAATACTTTTATTTTTCTATAACAGTTAAAATTATTTAAAAAAAAGGATAGGTAGGGTAAAGTGGCTAAAGTGTTGAAGAATGTTTTCTAATTAAAAACAGAAGGTGACGTGAGGCTGGTTCGCTAGGTTAATGTTGACCAGTACCATATGGTTATTTCAAATATTTAATTTATTGTTAAATTGACTCTAAAAAATTTTTTGGTAATTTGCCCAAGTTGGATATATTTATCTTAATTTGTTAAAAGTTTCCTGATAACTGTTTGGATTTGCTGATATCAAGTCAAAAAATGCTGAAATACAGAGGGTTAAAAAATAAATTTTTGTTACAAACGTACTTTAATAATGTATTTCTTCTGCAAACGTGTAATAATTGACAATTATTAATTCAAAAGTTACTGAGTGAATTAATAACAAGTGATGAAAAATAAGAAAAAAGCCATTAATTTTTCTCACGTGAAAAAAGAAATTCTGACTAGCCCGACATCTAGCGTCAATACGCAAAAACAGGAACATATTGCAAAGCAATACTAAATAACAACGGATTTGAAGTTATACCAAATAGAGCAGGTTTTTTGGAAAATACATTTTCAGAATTTGCAACCTTTCATATAAGTTTAGAACAAATTTAATACGGTTGCAAAAAAGTTTAATATTCAACAGTAAATAGTAAACTATTTTCACACTCTCGTTCAGTTGCCACCCTCACTGCACTCAGGTGGTCAATATCTGAACTTGAGTGTAAAAAGGCATTACTTTACTCACTATATTTCAAATAACTATTACTTAAGATATGTATAATCTCTAGAGGTGAACACAAATTCTTTTAATCACTAGAGATTTAAAATACGAAATTATGCCACAGATTTTAGGGAAAAATATCTAGATTATTCCAATGTTGTAGGAAAAAAAACAAATTCCTTGAGATTTCCGGACCACACACCGGCAGTCCAAATACTTGAGTCGCTAATTGTGATCGATCAGCTGTTTATCAGGTTGTTTTTAAATTTATTTTATCCTTTCATCTGTCTCAGTGGTATCAGACTCTTGACGTAATAAACTTAAAAAAGAATACGTTACGAATCAGATCACAAGTCCTGTTCATTATGCTGTCCTCTTCGTAGTTTTGACACTTAGCGGGTTTCTGGTTTTTAAATTTATTTTATCCTTTCATCAATGTCAATGGTGAAGTTCATCATCTCGGGGCAGAAATCATTACATTCTAATTTGTGGGCAGCTTATAAACAATGCCTTACACTGCCAGAAATACATTCTCACATTTTAAATTAAGTTATTGAAATTAAACGATGATTCAGAAAGAAGAAAGAGTATATTTTGGGGCGAAAATGAAGCGATAAAGTGCTCAGCTATATCACAATAAAAGTGGATTAGCAAAATTTCCTATTTTGGTAGGCATAAATCTCAAGAAGACTTTTCAGGAATTACTAATCACAGGATTCCTGTTTATGGCCGGCGAGAAACACCAGGCTAGGAAACTTTGTATTAAAATTAGTAAGTCAAAGAGAAGAACAATCAATATGGAGGGCTTTAGTTTATTAGTCTTGCTTTATGTTTCATGATTTGCTTGCGTAAGAATTATCTAAATCGCAATCTTGATTTAGCTTTCTCTCGAGATCAATATTTCGAACATACAGTTGAAACGCAGCCATGAAATTATCTTGCAATGTCCAGATCTGAATCGATACGAAACTTAACTGGTGTTCAGCAAAGGAGGGATGAACACCAGTATTTGCAGGTTAAGAATGCACACTGTAGTTTGATACAAATACCAATACACTGCAGTAGACTTTTGGTGTTTTTTTTTTTGAGTTCTAAACTCAAGAATCACAGTGGTAAGTGGTTGTCTGTAGAGTAAGATGGAACTGGAGCTAACTTTCCCTCTTGCACGTGATTGCAATGGATGTAACCCTTTCCTTGCCTGCTTGTACGTGCACTATGACTAGCAGACTCCCCTCTTACGATTCGTTGCTAACGGTATAGTCTTATAGGTTCAGGGAATTCGTTTTGCCTCTTTCTTTTCTCTGAGCACAGGCTGCCATGTTCTGCGGCCAGCCGAAGTCCGGCATCTCTGTTTATACATTTTTCCTTTTTGTCTTTCTTAAGACACTGTCAGCATTAACTTGGACAAACTTTGGTGCCCTCGAAATCAATATAACTTCCAACTACTTTACATCTAACCACTGCAAACTAGCGACTAACTGAAACTACTCTGAAGTCTATACGATTTGGATGAACTGTACGAAACCACGGCACAGTTTTATCCGGAAGATCCTCAGTGCTTTAAAAGAAGCTTTTATGTTGCTATTCTAAAATCCTGTTCGATTGTAATCCTTCATTATAAGAAACTGTACTTAGGGGGAAAAAAAAAAATCAATTTTGTATAATTACTAATTTTAGTCCGTTTTAGATGAATTTAAAACCAATAATTTTTATTTGTAAATAATATAGAAAATTTAAATTATAATTAATATAATAAAAAAAAAAAAAGAATTTGATTATTGGGGCAAATTTTATTTGTAAAAAAAAACTGATAGAAATGAATTGATATTTTTGGGATTTTGTGTAAAACCACTTACACTCTATAATTATGCAAATATGTAAATCCAATATGCAATAATTACGATTGATGACAGAAAAATTCCTGAAAAATGGATAAATAAATTGATATATGTTTATTGAAGTGTTTCCGTTTTATCTGTTTCCTGTTTTGTTTTGAGGCATCCATTGAAAATGGAATTGGAGCATTTCCTTCACCAAATATGGAAAACAAAAATTAAAAAAAAAAAAGAAGTTTTTTCTCGCCTAAAGTTATCGACGGTTAATAAAATGAGTGCTGACAGTTTTTCAGATAAGTTTGATTGGATTAAATAAATATCTTGTTTTCTGTAGTGCAATTATGTAAGGAATCAACGCACGTAGGGCCGGCTTTACTAGGAAATCAATATATATTCAAACTGATGATTTAAATTTAAAATAATACTTTTCTTAGTTATGTTATTATCTTTCTTAATGATTTTATTATGAAATTATAAAAGAAAATTAACTCGCCACAATAAAACATGTTGGATGATAATAGTGAGATATAATGCACCAAAATAAGTCACTCAAAACACTATCCCTACTTTCAACTGTATTAGGGGCAGGTTTTATGTAATGTCATACAAATAAGAAAAAGTATAGGTTTTAATCTTTAAATGTTAGAACAGTAATCTTCAAAGCACCATTCCGCCAAAATAAATTTAACAGAAAATGCTTGGGACAAAAATCAGTCTAACAGATTCTGGAAAAAAAAGTTAGGTCTTTACTGAGTTCTGATTTAATAAAATCCTAAGATTTTTACAGTGGGATCATGAAAAAAGAAAATACTACAAGGTAAAATATATTTCACTCTTTTATTTTTTAATTTAAGGCGTATCAACATCTCTGGTCGTTGGCCCCCGGAGCCTTCTCAGTGCAGTATTGGCCCTGTAGAGGCTCCTAGGATATTTTACTTTGATGTGATCTAAAAAGGAATTTCTCGAAAATTCAAAGTATAAAAAATTCTTTTTTGTTTAAAAGCAGCTCTTGAAGTCAAGCGGGGCCTAGATCAGATCATAGTCAAAATAATTTTCTTATTTTTAAACACGCTTAAAAAAGTAGTATTTGGCATGTCTGCTATACAACTTTTTGCTGCCCAGTATAGAGCCGATCTCTTTCGATAAATATATCCATGGAGCTGGTCCGGCGTCACAGGAGACAGGAAGGGTCTCCACGGTGCAAATGCGCCTGTAAGTAGTTCGTGTCTTATGTGTAATAAATAGTGTAGTGTTGAAATAAATGGTAACAGGAAGTTGACCATAAAAACAAAAGAGAAAAGCAGAAGTAGAAAAAAGTACTGCAATAACCACGTAATCAAGTAGAGGGAGTGAATTGTAAAGGAATTTCCTCTGATTGATGACCCTTCCTATTTTTTGGGCACTAGGGAAAGGCCTTAATGAGTGTTTATGAGCGCCCAAATACACTTCCTACAATTTGTGTATGTTTTTATCTCCTAAAGCCGGAAGTGGAAATTTATTGTGTCTCTCTAAGCCAGAGGTATTATATAGGCCTAGAACATTGGGATGGAATTTTTGCTTTTCTTTATTACTGTAACAGCAATTGTATTGCATTCCTCTCAGATTTTCGAAATTGAGTTCCCAAAGGAAATATATGTTATTAACACTCTGTTTATAAGAAGAGTATATGGTGTGTGTGTGTGTGTGTAAGACAAAATATAATAAAATGAAAAGTTGTATAGAGTAAAAACACAATATGTTTTTTGGCCACTTCTATAAGGCTTTTCCTAGATTACAACACTTTCAAAAAGCTGTTATACTAATTAAAGTAGAGCGGCTACTATTGGCAGGAAAAGGAGTCCTCTAGGAATGATTTCTAAATTATAGCCTACAAACGTGATCACTAACCGGACTGACTGCAAAAAAAGTGGTCACATTCAGAAGCCAGCCTAAAATCGTATTCTAAGACAGTGGCGGGTAAAAGGGGATGGATCCATGTTGCAAAAAAAGGGGGGCGTTAAGAAACTTCTAAGACAGTACTATTGGTCTACATACAGTGGTGGTACTGGCTCCAACTGGCGTATGTTTCCTTAGTGTGTTTTTGTTAGTCATTAATTTTTTATTTATTTTTATAAGGTCGGGTTTAGGAAAACACTATTAATATTAAATTGTCACTTTTACAATGTGACGTCACGTTCTCCATTACTTTTATATTGCACTACTATAGATCGAAATAGTTCCTTCACTATGACTAAAAAGTAAGCAAACTGTAGAATAATAATTATATTATTTTCATTGATGCCTTTATTTCTCAGAGGAAGGTTATCTTATGGGTAATAATTTATTTTAGGTTTTTTTTTTTTAAAAAAAGGAGATAGGTTATTTTTTTTTATAGGTTATATTTAATAAAGTTAACAATGATCATAAAAAAAAGAAGTACCTATATTGGTCTGTTTTTTAACTTCCTCCAGTTGACGAATACATGTTTTTCCAGGGGTGGCAGTTTATGGTAACCTAACCTTTCAGCTCCTCCAAAAGTGTTTTAAAATCAATTTTTCTGTGTGTGCGGGGGCAATTTAAAAAATGGTAAACAAAAGTAAAAAAGTGTAAACGTTTCCTCGAAAGGTCCGAAAAAATCGCGAAAACCTAAAAAAATCTCATTCTTACAGTTACCTGTGCCGATTAACTCATTCTTTTTAAGTTGGATCTTTTTTTTAAAGCAATTTAATTCTTAAGGAATTTTCAAAATAAATTTGCCAGAAAAGCCTCCATTCCCCTCGAACTTCAGAAATAAATTTTCCTGCAAAAAATGCTTCAATTAAAAAATGATAACCCCGGGTCTGGGTAATTAGTATGCGAAGTTAATAGAACATCTTTAAGGGCCGTTTTAAATAAAATCGCAAAAAAAAACATTCAGGAAAGCCGCATTTCCGGCTGGTAGATTTTGACCGAAACCTTTGTGACGGATCCACAAATATTAAAAAAAAAACGGAAGATAACAAAACATGTTTTTTTGGTGCGATCACAATTTCAGAATATTGGCATAAATCTTACCACATGTAGATAAAATAATAATTATTGTATAAAATGGTTTAAGAGTTGTTTAGAATCTTTTCTAAATTGTGTTGACATTTCCATAGCTTCTAGATAGGTTAGGTTAAAAACTATTGGTTGATAAGTATTATAAATTTTGGCCAAGTTTTTACCGTCGAAATGAAGTTGAACTGTTAGTGTTCATCTTCTAACAAAAAGTTCTATGTATTAAAACTTATAGGTTAAGCTGATGTCTAGGAGGAATGCCGCCTACAGCCTTACCTTGCAAATTCATTAATCCCGTCCTAGAATAGACTGACCTCCATCTTCTCTGCCCAATATTATATAAGAAATAAGGCTTGTCCACTGAAAGGCCAGAGTGATGTGATAGAAGTTTAATTAAATGTGAGGTCACGCTAGAATCTGTGCTGGTAAATATTTATTAGCCTTACAGGCGGTAGTTGAAAAGTGTTATTGCATATTCATTGTTTTATGTAACAAAATAATGATAATTGACTCACAGTCCTACATCAGCCACCATGATGAGCCACAAATAGAGGATTCAGAAGATGTCGGGAGGGGTAAAATAATCTGCGAACTATTGAATCATGGCTCTGAGGTGGTTCTCCAGTGGATTCTTGGACATTGTGGAATTGGAGTAGGCGCTCATTCTGAAAGTGCACTTCAATAAGGCGGAAAGGAAACGTGTTGGAAAGCCTTGAGACGCAGAGAGCGGCCGCATCTCCAAAGATTTGCCTCGAGGATCATTCGTTGCTATCTTCAGGATGTTGACGAGACATGACTACCTTGGAGAGATATTTATCCTGAATCGGGTTGTAGAAAATCCTTCTTGTGTCTTGTGCTCCGAGGCGGTTCCGAGCATGTTCACTGTCCATCTGGACTTGTATCTTGCTCTTCAGGACATTCTAGAGCTGCATGTGCAGAAGAGGCAAGGATGTACTGGGCTGCGAGGAGGTTACGCTTGACCACTAAAATCAATGAATCTCAGGAAATTAAAAAAAAAAAAAATTGATGTGAAACATTGACAGCACTTTCTCTGATTGGAATTAGTAACGTTATAATTAAGATTTCCTTCAAACTTGAAATGTTCACACTCAGTTTAGTTGCCTTTAACGTAAATCGGTTTGGGATTTGGGAATGTGTTTACATTGCAGTAACTCTCTGAAATCTAACGGCGCAGATTCTCCAGAACCCATAAAATTAAGTTTCCATATAAAGGTTAATAAATAGGTTTTTATATACATATTTGCAAATTTTTCTTTCAAGAAAATCTATGGAGGCGTTTTTGAGAAAATTCCGAAAAGAAACTTAGAATCTAATCTATTTAATGTCAATTTCCAAAAGTTTGACAAGATCACAAAGGTTGTAACCAAAAGCATGATGCATCAAACCTGCTATGAAGAGGCAAAGTGAACCAGCAGTTCCCTCCATATTAAAGATGAATCTCTCTTAAATAATTATTCTCTCCATGCTGAGAGTAATACAGAAATCCAGGTGACAGTTTATAAAGTGTAAACTAAATGTTTGAGTAAAATAATAGTGTTAAAACAAGGTCGCAGCACTCTTAAAACAAATTATCATCAATCTCTGGAGTCATCCAGCTTTTTACTTTCTCTTTCTCAGAAACTGATTAAATTAAGAAAAACTTTAATTTTTTTGAAGACAAACGGGAAAGTTGAAGAAAAACAGTATTTGTTGGCCTCATGCCTAAATTTTCATTTAATTTTCCCTCCAACTCTCTCAGAGTCACTAACCTGCCGTATTTTATAAATTAATTTAAGAAACAATATGTTGCTTACAGAGTTCAATTGACTAGCAAAATAAAAAAAAAATCATCAAATGTAATTTTAATTTAGGACTAAAAAGTTCTGTTTCTCTTACAAAATTGGCTAATGGATTTTTATCAAACTTGGAATTTTTACTAAATGTTTAATTGTCCTTAATAGTTGGAGGGGGCGGGACCGTTGCTGATCAAATAAAAACTATATGTTTCTAAATGTAGACAGTAGTAGTCGAAGAAGTGAAAATCGAAGGATAAAGTAACAAGCCCTATGGAAGCAAAAACAACTAGAAATGGACGTGAAGTGAAGAAGAAGATTTTCGATACGAAGTAACTTGGTGGTTGGGGGGCGGAGGATGTTGACAAGTTTTTATGTTGGTATTAAAAATAATAAATGTTTCAGTGCAGTGGATGTTTTTGAAGATTGGACAGAAGAGAAACGCTTAAGTTGAATTAAATTGTATTTAATACGAATGAATAAACACTGCAAGGACTTTACATTGTAAATATTTTAGAAGTGAGGTATGGTAGCGTGAGAAGAGAATGACTGGCAGAGTGACGGTGTGAGAACGAAGTACGTTGAAAGTTGACGGTGACTCATGAGAGAGATTGAGTGGTCAGGCACCGCTTTTATACTAGGACTTACTCTCTTTAACTTCTTCCAATATCCAATTGCGCTCTTTAGTTAGCCAGTTCTACGAGCTTGAGAAGGAGAACGCAGTGAACTTGAGGTGGGGAGTGATTAGGTCCATAAAGTTATTCAGTGATTCGGTCTTACATCACTTGTTGTGATGTTAAAAGTGAGTTTAAAAAGTTGATTGCTAATTGCAATGGAAAAAGGTGAATTAATTTAATTAATTGAGTATTTGTATGGAATTAAAATACTCGTATATTGCACTTTTAATATTCATAATAATTTATTCATTTAATTACCTTTACGAGGGGTCAAAAAGTAGATTATTATAACTCCCCCCCCCCAATTCAACAAAACCCTATTACACTAATACCAGTAATCAACTTTCTGGTAATCAACTTTCTATTTTGTTATATCAACTACACTTTATTATTTTTGGGGTAAATATTAAGTTAAAGTTGAAACTTTTCTACAAGAAATAAATTAATAAATAAAACCCGGGTAAAAATTGGAATTAATATCAGGAGAACATAATGATAGAAGTGTGAAGAGTAAGAAAGTATGAGGATAAATATCAGCCAATCAGATTTCGGAATTAACAGGAATGGATAAATGCTGATTTGTGATTGGTTACTTTACATTGTATTAAAAAAAAAAAAATGCAACCAACCATTGGTATAGGTTACGATACTCTATTTTAAAAAAATTCATCTGTTTTTATAGGTTTTGTGAAATTTTATTTATGCTGTAATTTAAAGAAATAAAAGGCGGGAATACCTTCAAACAAGGCGTAGAAAATAATTTGATCTTTTGTTTCCGCGGCTAATTTCATGGAAAACACTTGAGTTTTCGGATTGAGATCATGTCTGCTAGAAACCGACGTTATTGCAATGAGCTTCTTCAGGGTGTTACACCTTGAATGCTAATGGAGCAATGAACCTTGTTATGAAATAGGCATGGTCCCTTCCTGCGCCAACTAAGCCTCCCATCCCTCTGCCCTCCACCGAAGTTTTAACCTTGTTCTTAAACCATTAAACTTTTTTTTTGCTTTTGCTCTCCATCCCCGGAGCAGCCATGTTCTGTTTAGACGGAGTCCATCATTTCTATTTAGACAGTTTACCTCTTTCTCAAATTCCACTGCCTTCTCTTACGACACGTTCTCATAATAATGGTTTACCTGGGCAATAACTTTGGTGTCTTCAAAATTTATCGCATGCTCAATTGTAGACGAATGTTCTGCAAGGGCAGATATCTCCGTTTAAAACTTCGGCAGGAGGGCAGTGGGATGGGAGACTTAGATCTCGCCCCCCACGTGTTCTGATTCTACCTCGTATATAACATGAGAACTGAACAACCAGAGTATATCTGGGACTTGATGGAATCAGCTGACTGGTGATCTACTAATTTAATCACATTCATGGAGCATAATAAAATAAACTCCCGAACAGAAGTTTTGCATAAAATTTCAAAATGTTGCAATTTGAAGTTATAATCTATTACTGTATTTTTTTGTGTGGATTCGTTGTGAATGAAGTCTAGTGAAAGGCTACATAAGAAAAATAGCCAAGAAATTAAGTAAAAAGTTCTTTATTTACACAAATTAAAAAAAAAGGTCAACAAAGTAAAAAAAAAAGTCATCTAAAATTCAAAATCTCAAACAGTTCTTGTTCTTTTTTAATCGGTATTTTGTCAACAATATTCGGTGACACCTCCTGTTGCTCTCATAACCCCACTAAGCCTTCTCAGCATTGAAGCAAAGAGATTTTGAATAATCTCTTGTGAAATCCCATACCATTCTTCAACAATCGCTATACGTATCTCCATAGAGAACTAGGGCACTCCGGGCGAAGCCTAAGACGTCTTCCAATAGTATACCAAAGTGTTCTAAAGGATTTAGGTCTGGACTTCTCGGTGGGAAACTAAACGATTAATTGCTACATCTTTTAGGTACTGCAAGACAACTCGAGCAGTGTGACATCTGGCGTTTCTTGCATAAATAAAAAATTATCACAAACTCTTTCGGCTAATGGCACAACATATTGCTGAATAACCTCCAGAAGATACCTCTGGGCATTTGATGTACCAGTCTCAACAATGTGTAGGTCTGTATGCCCATCAGAACTTATGCCTCCCCATATCATAATCCCATCTCCACAAAAACTCAGGTTTGGAGAGATATTAACCTCTTGCATATCTCTGCCCTTGTCGCCTTCACACTCTCACCCTTCCATCTGGAGAGAATATAGTGAATCTCGATTTGTCTGTGAATAAAATACGTCCCCAATTTTCTACTGTCCAATTGAATGTTCACGAGAGTATTGAAGTCTGGCAACTCTATGGAAAGAAGAGCGGCTTTCCTGGAAGCCAAGTTGGCTTCTTCAACCTTCTTCTAACTGTCCTACTTGAAATCTGGACATCATGAACAGAAGCGATCAAGTGTCGTAATCGATTACTAGTGACAAACCTGTTCCATAAGACATTTAGCTGAATAAATCTATCTCTCATCTGTCCCGGTTGTACTTCTGGGACGGCCTGTAACTTACCGTCGGGAGTAGCTACCAGTCTCCCTATGGTGTGGTAAAATTCTTTAGACAGTGGTCTCTGAGCAATTGTTGCTTGATTTAGCCATTCCTCATGTAATGTCACCACCCGTACTGCAATTTCTTCCGAATAATTACCATGAAGAGGCATGTTAAGAATTTTTTATTTTATTTTTTATTTTTATTTAAAGATTTTTACAACTGCACAATAACCATGCAACAAGTAAAATAGATGAATAATGAAATGAAAGTATGCGCTAGTGCGTACACTCTGGCTTGAAGTTGTGAACGACGGCTATCCAGCGATAGCAATCGTAATACGCCATATGGCCTTAGTGTGTACGACTGTATCTCAAACCAGCCGTCGTTAAGTACTTAGATGGTCCTTAGACGTCTTGGCGGGTTTGTGGGGAGAGTGGAAGACAGAGGGCTTGGATTAGGGGATTGGAATGAGAAGATATTTGGAATGGAATTTTAGGTAGCGGGATTTGGCTAAAGTGGAGTGAAGGGAATTTTTAGGTCAGTGTGGATAGTGAGGTTACGACGTAGAAGGAGCTGACGATGGTGCGTAGATTTTTAGACTGTAGGGATTGAATGCGGTAACAGGTTTGTGGTTTTTGGCAGTCCCGTATAATTCGAGTCCGTAATTCCAAATAGAGCTAGTAAGAGTTGTACGATTGTCTTTTGTTTGTGAAGTGGAAGTTTTGAGCGTTTTGGTCTAGTAGTTTTTTAGCATTCATATCGGTAATTTAGTTTCATTTGTGTTTTGATCGAGTATTAGGGTTCCAGATTGCGAGCTTTAGATGGATTTGGGTTTACAATCGAAGAAATGATGGTTAAAAAAATTGAATGTCGGGAAGGGGTTTTTGGTGTGTTTAAGGTGAAGACTAGTTTTTGGTTTTGTGTTGATTAACCTTGATTCTCCAATTGCACAAGCAGGGTCGGGACATTGAGGTAGAGTTTGAAGAAGCGATAGCCATGACTGGGCTCACTATTAGAAGGAAGGGATAATCGCGAAGGTGGAAAGTAGTGTTGTGATGTCATGGGAGATCCGCCGTATAACGGTGAATAAAGAGGAGCAAGTAGTACTCCCCTGAAGGACGCCCAGCGAGGGGATGGAACATGAAGAACAGGAAGTGCCTTTGACAACCAGAACTGGCGATCGTAGAGATATATTTAAGGATGAGTCGTATGTGAGGGGAGGATGCCCTTAGAGTTCCACACTAAACCCGGATACCAAAACCGATCGGAATGCCACAAAGTCTTCGCATGCATAAAAACAAAGAAAAAACTAGACCACTGATGGATGGTAGAGTGACAGTTACGGAATCCAAATTGGTGGTTAGATATGAAGGAAAGTGGATTTATTGAAGATTGGAGACGGGATAGTAGGAGTTTTTCAAAAATTTTTCCAAGTAACGGAAGTAAGCTGATAGGTCGATAGGAGGAAGAGGAATGGACAGGTTTATTAGGTTTAGGAATCATGCGGATAGAGGAAAATTTCCAGAGGGTAGGAAGTTAGTCGTCCTAAGGATAGTGTTATATAGGTATGTAAGAAAAATGACAGCCTTGGGTGGGAGCTGCAAAAGGATATGGGGGCTGATTAAGTCATAACCAGGGCTTTTTCTTTTGGGTAGATTTCGAATTACTAGCCTAACATCTTTTGGAGTAATAGGTTTAGGCGGTGAACAAAGTGGAAGTGGGATGTCGAGTTCTTTGGTGATGTTTTCGGAATGTAGGGGATCTTCTATATCAGGATGGGGAGTAAAATGTTGGGAGAGGTAGGGGGCGAAGTAATGGGCTTTTTCGTCCTCGGATTTAGCCCATGTGCCATCAGTCTGTCGAAGTGGGTGTGAAGATTTGTTATATTTTATTATTTTTCTGGTAGCAGGAGAGAAAATCATTATGATGGATAGTGTGGTTCGGCAGACAGTATACAGCGGCTATTGCATAGGAGAAGGGTTCCGCAAATAGAGATATCACGGTTGGCTGGAGATAAGAAGTCGGAATGTAGGTATTAGGAAGTGTGATAAGGAATTGCGGATCAGTCCGTTCGCATTCCAGAGGAGTATGGAGAGAGAGTGTAAATTAAGAGGCATTAAGGCACGCGGCTGGGAAGGAGGTGGTTAATCACTGAAGTGAGGAGGTTATCAGGGGCGTGATAAGGGATTTAAAATCGGATAGGAATGAATTCAGTATCGTGGCGATATCGCCGGATGAAGAGGGAATGGGTGGTGGAGGGTAATTTCATGGGGCCGAGGGACCCGCGACCATCTGCGCGAAAGTTACATTCTTGTCTAATGGTTGACTAGGTTTTAGTGGTGGGAAGTTATTTTTGTTGATATGAGGCGAATAGTTGTTAGACTCAGCTCAGAGGGATGCTCTTAGACTGGTGTTCTTCTGGTTCGCTGCAGCCTCTGTAGGAAGCGACGTAATCATCATTGCATAGAGCGCTTTGCCTGGTGTATTTGATGGTTTGGTACAGTCTGATGGTAGTTGGTCACCAACGCATTTGACGCATTTCGGTTTGTGCTGGCCGTAGGAGCGAGTGTGCCCATACTCTTGACAACGCTTGCACTGGACAATGTGTCTCTGTTTGTGAGGCTCTTCTACTTTAACTTTGCTATAGCAAAGAACAATGTCTAATACTTCATTGTTGTTAGGACGGGTTTCTAAGTCGACGAAAAATAGTGGAAGAGTTTGTTTAGTTCCTGATGTATGACTGGTGCAATATTGCGGACAGTGCGACCAAGTTCTGTGAGTTCCTTTTTTGTGAGTTTCCTTTGGTGTGCTCTGGTGAAGGTATCTGATGACAATGCGGTATGCCTTATCTTCTTCCAGTTGGAAAGGGTGGTATTCAGCGTTGTGCTCTTTTAAATATCTTATAATGCCTCTGTAACTTTCCACAGTCGTGGCATTGACGATCAGGTCTGTGATGCGTGCTTTGCATGAGAACGAATCTTGACCTATTATTCGTGTTAAGGCCTCGCAGAAGGTTGCGTATCTTTTTACGTTCTTGACGTAAATAGGCGGTGGCTTGAGAGTTTTTGATGTTTTGGTAATAGGTGCGGTTTCCATTGTTTCATCTTGTGCTAGTGATGAGAAGGGGTTAGGTGTAAGTACTCCCGGAGGTGCAGTGACGTTCAGCGATGTGCTTGGCGATGAATTGAACAGCGATGTTAGTGGTACGTTTTGTATGCCTTCCTGCTGTTTGGCCGCAGCGCGTGTTGTCACCATCGTTTTGGTGGTCGTGACTTTTTCAGATTTTTTTGGAGAGTTATCTTTTGTGTAGGTACGCCTCTTCGATGTCGTGGACGTGGTAGACTCGTCGTCAAACGAACCACCAATGTAAGTGTCGTCACTTAAGCCCACTTACATTGTGGTGAATGATAAATAATAAATAAATATTATCACCATAGATATAAGTAGGAAAAAAAAAAATTAGATAAAATAAAAATAATTATATAAAAAGGAAATAAAAGATTACTATGAAAAATAAATAAAAATCTGTACAATGATTCAAAATTTAAGTAATTATTTAATTAATTTAAAAAAAAAAAATTGGTAATTTAAAATGAAGAAGAAAGAATTATGCATGTACAACAAATATTTACAAATTGTTGGAATGACTATTGTTAAGCGAATTATGAATGAGAGATGGAGTACAGTTAGATTTAGAGAAGTGGGGAGTATAGATAAAAACGTTTGCTGATGGAGAACTAGCCAAGAAGACTTTGAACTATAAACAAAGTCTGATTAGTACTTACCCATAAAGGGCAATGAGTTTTTGGTTAATTACTTCTCTATGGGTTGTAGAACACTGCACACACTTATATTCACTGTGTAGAGCGTAAAAAACGGCACAAAACAGTTATAGTTGTGATATAAAAAAGTACAAAACTAACAAAAATATTTGAGAAATAGTGAGAACGAAAAAAGACGATACTGTCACTATGACTGCACAAGGTGTACTATGACTACACTATGACTGCACAAGGTGTACTATGTTATGAAAAAAAAGCGAAAAATAAAAAAGAACTGATACGAAAAAACTAAAAAATATGTAGGTGAGAGAAATGATCAGAAACAGTGAAAGTGAAGAACTGGAATTAGTCATTTAAAAACATAAACAAATGGTTCAGCCTCTTATTTCTCCTTGGATCAGAGTTCATTTACAACGAATATATAAAAAAAAAAATACATAATAGACTGTAACTTCAAATTACATCATTTTGAAATTTTATGCAATACTTTTGTGCAGCAGTTTATTTCCTAAAAATACATAAATGTGTAATATTTAGTTTCCCATAAATTATAGACATTTAAAAATTTAAGACAATTTTTCTATTTTATTATGTTTATTGAAAAAGATATCGTGTGAGTTTTTTTCACTCCTGATATTTTTTGAGTTGCTTATTTCGAGCTGCTTTTGAGTTGCTTATGGTTGAGCAATTTTCAGAACAATAAAAAAATCTAAAGATCCTTATCATCATCAAGAACTAGTAATCTGTTCACTGACCAAGTTAAGTTATTCCAAAAAAAACAAAACAAGAACCTCATAAATTTTAATTAATATGTAGGAATAGTATTTCAATTATCCAGCAAAACTCTTAAGCTGGCCGAAGGGAGGATTTGAAAGGTGTACAGGAAGTTGTTGCCAGTGTGTTAGATTATTTTATAGTATATATATATATATACGTCTGTAGTCGTTAGAAACTAGGCTATTAAAGGCACCCTGGGTAGATGGGTAGATCTGGGTACCTGGTATGCATACAAACTAATACACTAGACGCTATTTAATACATGCCTAACATTACACATCACTACACCAGTATTTTCAAACATTAATACAGCCAAGGGTTTACATTTTAATATAAATACAACGTTATTGTAATATATCTAGGTATACCTTATCTTTTGCCACAATTATTACAGTTTATATTGCCAACTTTTCTTTTAAAAATAGAATTTATACATAAGTATTTTGGGAGCGTTATAATCAACATAAATAAATCAAATAACGTAAAAAGGAATTTAGGATGGAAACTGGATTTTTAAATGGTAAGAGAATGTCTGGAGTTTATGCAAAATGCTGAAAGAAATACGTCTGAAACGTTTCATCTGAAACATTTGAGATTGCGTCATTTCCTTCTTAGTTCCTTTCCACTAATTTTTTAAAGCACCAGCTATAATTTTTATAGCTTTTGGTTTTGTCTCTTTGTCTTTATAGTCATCTCTCTTGTTGTACTATTCCACAATTCTAGTTATATTTTAATTAACAGCAATGTTACATATTTCTTACACATTAAATTTGAGCGTTCACTGTTTTTATTTTCTGTATGGGCGGCCATTTTGAAGAGTCAACTAGAATAACAGGTTCTATTTAATTACGAGAAATTTAGGTGAGAGCTTTTAGTAGCGCAATCTTTAGCGTGTGTCCTAAAACCTTACCTAGGCTCATCATTCTACCTAGATCATAGATTAACTCCAGCTAAATTACTCAATATTTTGGTAACACTTTTGGCCTTGATTTCAGATAGCCTACTGCGAAGAAACAAATCTACAATGGACACATACCAATATAATCGTTTTCGTTTATAGAAACACTGGAATCTTTTCGATATAAATCGCATTTCCAATTAAAACCAACTTTCTTCAAACTTTGAACTCGTCCAGTGCATTTAATGAATCTTATACTATGTCCGAATTGTATTTTATATTGATATCACACTTTATGCATGGAAGAAGCTTAACGAAACTACCTCCCTCCCCCTTCTAGAACCACAGAAAAAATCTATTTGCACAAACTCAAAGATTTCACAAAACACGCTGAAATGAATTTTTCCAGAACAATGTTTCTAATAAAAGTGATAGGCTTATAAACTCTAGAGTTAACAACCCAAGTTTAAATGAAATTGTTATTTTGGTTTTCGAGATAATTTCAAAAAACTCGAAAACTTATTCTTTAAAGTTGCAATTCCGGTTTAACCGTTTTTCACATTTAGATTTCCAGTAGTGTTTCTTATGTACATTATTATATAGGTGGTAGAAACCAATATACTGAATTGAAGTAGTACTTTAAAAGAAAGCTTAACGCTACTGTTCCCCCAGGATCCCCCAAAAACAATTTTCCCAGGAAGATGTTTCAAATATAAGTGTGAGGTACGAAAAGCTGAAAAAAAAAAATCATTCAGTAAAGTCGCAGTTTCGGTTGATGTATTTTACCGGAAACCTTCGTGCCAGACGTGACAGAGTAGTACCTGAACAGAATACCAACTTTCAACTTCCTGAGATCTTCATTTTTAAGATATTTTGTTCTCTCTCACTCACACACACATATGCAGATCATTGGCTAAAAACATTTTTTTCGTACCCAGGGTACCTCATATCATGTTTATCCGGTGAAAACTGAATTTCGAAAAGATAATACGTTCGCAACAGTTCCTCTGTCTAGGAGTAAGAAAGTTAAAAGTGCTGACAGTCCGACAGACAAAAAAAGAAAATAATAAAAATTCGCAACTCTATTTACAGAATTGAGATTAGACTGGCTATGCGGTTAAGTAAATAAATGGTTTAAAATTATAGCCAGTTTGAAATTTCGGACACATGTATTAGTTTCTATATGTAGTTTGAACTGTTCACTAACGAGTATGTACTCAAAAACGGAAAAGAAAAGTTTGAAATTGTAAATAATGAATTTAAAAACTTCCTAGTTTTTTAATGAAGTTTTTTTAAATTGGATTGGAGCAATGTGGATCCAAAGTGGGTTTTATATTATCGAGCTTTAAAAGCTTTTATTCATTGATGCAATAAGCATTCGTAATTACAATTATTAATTCTTTCTCCATTATCCTGTAAAAGTTTAATTGTAATGATTGTTTTGAAATGCTAATATTTTAGTTGAAATTACAGTTTCAATATAATATCGTACATTGCAAGCATTGCACAACATAATTTAAGTATTAAAAATGAACTTATCCAATTGGTTAAAGAATATTTAAGTATGTAATAAAAGAAGACATCTTTAAAAAACAAATATTCTTCCGCAATTTTCACATCCAGGAAAACTGAAGGTTTTCTTCATTAAGAAGCGTAACATACCTCAAAGTACGAAGAAAACCACATAACCGTAAGAAAAAGAAATCTGTCACATTTTGTTAGTTCGAAGATTTTGATCGATATCTTGTTGCCGGTTGCGGTAGTGATACAAGTTTTTCGATTTTTCTTTTTAGGGATATTTTGATCTGTCTCTCTTTCTCTCATACACACACATATTTAAATCAGGGGATATTAAAACTTATATTTCCGGTAAAACTCGATATTGAAAATGGCGTTCTTCCATTTTTTGATCAGCCACCTTAAAATCGCGAAAACTGAAAAATTTGTTTAGTAAAAACGCACTTCTGGTTTACTAATTTTCTTGAAACTGAGAATTTTGGCAACCTATTTATTTCTAAAGTATTTTGTTTAAATGGTAGAATTTTATAATCAATTGTGATAGCTTTTTAGATGAAAACAGTATACGATGATTAAAGAAAATCGTTGGAGCCGTTTTTGAGAAAATCAGGGAAGAACGAGAAAAAAACAGTAAAGTCGCAGTTCCGGTCGATAGATTTTGCCCGAATTGTTCGTGTCTGATGGGGTGGTAAACGGAATACCATGTTTGAGCTTCCTGTGATGTTTCCTTGTTGGGAGACCCTACTACTATAACACGCAAACACAAAGACCATTCGCTAAAAACATGGTTTTCGTGTTCATGGGACCTCAAAACATGTATCAAACATAATGTGGAAACTCAATTTCCAAAGATGGCAATACTCCCTCTTACTAGGACTGAGAGATAGTAAACAGAGGATTTAATAACAATTTTTGTTTTTTTTCTTACACTTTTATATTTTGTAAAAATGAGGCTTGTTGACGAAATAAATTGGAATATCTAACACATAGACGGAAATGATGAAAATCTCCCCGGGACAGTGAGATGGGCTGTTTATTAGCGATAGTGGAGAGTATGGTGTGAAGGGAGTGGTGAAAGTTAGGGTGGAAAATCAGGAGTTGGTGATGTTTTGGCATATTTGTTAGGGAAAGAGTGCGGTGGCGGGAAGCACCGCGAGCCCCGCACTTCCTCGTTGGCAATACACAGTTTTCACCGGTGATTACTCACTCTCTCTCTCTCTGTTTTCCTCTCGCAATTTCCATTCCTCTTTTTCAACCCTTGGAGGATTGGAAAATGTTCTGCCAGATTGTGCCCAGTATATATTGGAGCAGAGATGACTTTATGGAAAGTAGCACCATATGGGGTTGCAATGAACTGCCGAACTTGTTTTTTAAAGATTGAGGTATTTATTTATTTTATTTTTTGTTACTTAATCGTATATGTACACTGCGCGAACAGCCTTATTTTGAGATTTATATAATATCCACTAATGCAATTTGTCTGAGTGTTGTGTTCTATTTCACTTTTCTTTGCATGTGTTAACTGTTTATATTATTAATAAATAAATAAAAGAAAAAGAAATAATGATGGAAGAGAAACAATGATCAAACATCGATTAAGGGGAGATCGCAAAGAATCGATGGCGATTCCGTGTATTCAATTTCATGTTGAACAAGGTGCGGTGTTGACCTCTTAGGCTAGTTGTGTGCTAAATAAGTAAATAAGTGATTATTGTTGTGAACTGATTGTCAACTCTTTTCTATTTCTTTTCATTAGTGTTCTAATTATATATACATTTTGTTGTTAGTTTCTTGCAATTTTTGTGTTTCTGAACTAAATAAACTGCTACTAGATTGTGTACCATGAATATTTATATATGTTTATTTTGGTTTATTTGTTCGTGTCTGCGTATGCTCGGGTAGCACTTGTTAGTTATCAAAACAAATGATATGCAATCGATATATTATCTTGAAAAAAACGTTAAAGGACTATTGAATATGTGGTGGGATAGGCCCGCAATAATGGATAACATCCGGGATTTTATTCGTCGTAACATTCATAGTTTTCTTGTTACATCCATCGTCAGAGTGAGGGCTAATCATTCGGATAGAGAGTTGGATTTTAACTTTATATTTCTATCACGCACCACACATGTTGATTGTATGCGCGAGGTTATAAGTTTGTGTGTATGTGTTTCATAACAAACATGGAATGATTATAAATAATGATTTGATATTAGATAATGCGTGTTTTGAAGAATACTTGGAATTAAAGTTTAACAGTGATATTAAGCATGTTCTGCGTCTATCTATACTTTTAATAAGGTGGCGGCAATAGATTAGAAGATAGATATAAGAATACGTTATATAAATAAGAATATATAAATTTTGAAGAAAAGGAGTGTGTAAAGTTATCCAGTTTATTTATGCTATTTATCATGCTTTTTTACGGTTAAATTTCCGGTTAATGAAAACATAAAAACCTTAGTGCAGATCCTGCGAGAGTACTTAACTGGAATCTCAAATTAGAGTGTCCACACAGAGCGAGAGGCACCAAACACATTTTTTTCTGATTTGGAAAACCTTAGTACATTATATTTCCTGTGAAAACTCAATTTCGAAAATTTGACACGATCGTAACTTCCTCTTACGTGAGTAAGGGAAAGGAAAAAACTGTACAAAAACATACAACAGTTTCCTTCTTACTGCAATTCTCACAGTTTTGAAATTGTAAAAACTTATTCACCATTAGTACTTTTACTAAATACTTAATAAAAATAAAAAAACCACTGAAATCACATAACTTTTTTGTACCGATTAATTATCACCATCTGCGTAGCCAGCGAAACTGGCTCTCCCAATGTGCAAACATTAATTTTATACATTTATAATATAGCAAAAATAATGTGAAAAAGAATGTTGACTAAAAATGAAAATAAATAAATGGAGAAGGTGTCATTACAAATAAGGTTATGTTGTACAAAAGTGAGACATACATAGATATACATAGATAGGAATATCGAACTCACAATCGATATAGTCTATTGTGCCACAGCTTTTGTTCATACAAAATTAAATGCAATTTATACAATAGAATATTTTGTAATAAAATCGATATGTAACGAGTAATATTACTAGAGGATGTTATTTTTACCCCCTACACAGATTATTGAATCTATGAAATAAAAATCTACATAAATAACTGCACTAAAATAAAACAAGAAAGTATACTTAAATAAAATATTAACAGTTATAAATTTTCTTTTTGTAATAAAGAACACAACTGTGCAATATCTTTTATTGCTTTAGGTCGCACTTCTTATGTTTTATTAAAATGGGTTTTGATGGTTTGGATAGGGGGGGGATCTGGAATTCATCATAATATGTGAAAGTGGTGGGGAACACCAAAACAGCTGAATTAATATCTTTTCATATAAAATGCGCGTATAGCCCAAAATATCATTCACAGCGGATCACGTATTATTGGCAGCAGAGCGGAAAAGTATGCAGTGAAGCATTCAAAAAAACTGTCTCATATTTCAGCATTTCTATATTATGTTTAGTTGCCTTTAATGTTATGTCAATGGGAGTGATTCTCATTAAAGACCAAACTTAACTTAGTAAAACCACTCAGTAAGTGTTTTACCAAACTTAGTAAAACCACTTTTTAAGGAAAGCTAATTTTTCTTTTTCAAATATTTGTTCTAAAAAAGCAACACATACACAAACACAGAAGCAGATCATTTGCTAAAATCATTTCTGTAACATGTAATTTCAGTGGTAAACTTGACACGATCGCGATACTTCAAAAAAAAAAATAGGAAATAAATATGCAGCTAATATGGATGTTAGTATTCTAGTTGATTTAAATTGAATTAACAGACAGCTCGCTAGTGTAGTGTAATTTATACACACAGTTGTTAATTGAGTCAGCAGTACGCTGTGTAGCAAGGTTTCACCCGCCAGTATTACGTGTAGCCACTGAGTTACTTGATCACACACGATGTATACTCTCCCGCTCTTGCCAATGTTACCTTGTTGTAATCTCAATGCAGCACTGATATGTATATATATACATATTACCATTACATCAGATACAATTCATTTAGCCAGGTCTGCCCATTACAGCGTTCTGTCTAGTTACTCGCTCATATTAACTCTCTGTTATTGGAAAATTTTCAAATTTGAGATTTTACCGAAAGTACATAATTCGAAATATTTCTGTTTTTTTTTTTGTTTTTTTTAAAAAAGCAAAATTTTTAGCGTATGGTCTTTGTGTGTATGTGTGTTTTTTTGGAACAAAAAGTAGCAAATTCCTAAAGGTAGATAACAAGGAAATATGACTTCTCTTTTTTCCTTAGTTTTTCGTGATTTTTTGAAAGGGGCTCAAACGATTTTCTTTAAATGTAGTATACTAGGCACTCACTTCAAGGCTACACTTTCATTGGAAACATTTCACTAGGAAAATACATTTTTTTAGACATATCTGGGGGGGGGGGCTGTTGCAACGTTAAGATTTTCTTTAAACAATGCAGGCTTTTCACGGCAACATTAGTATAATTTATACATTAAACACGTCGATACAATTCCAAGTTTGCAGAAAATCGTTTATCCGGTAGCGCGACTTTACTGCATACATTTTTGTGCTTAATCTGAAAATTTTGTTTCGTCAACGTTTCTAAAGATTTTTTATAAAACATTTTTTGCAAAAAATTGATTTTACGGTGGTTTGGGAAGTTTCACTGAATTAGGCTAAACTTTCTCGTATGCTAAACACAACTAGACTAGAAGTTTGAAGAATATTTAACTGTAAGAAGTATCATAATTTCAATAAGAGAAGTATTTGAAGTAATCGATTTTTTTATCTTCAAGTTTATAGTTTTTTCTTTCAAAGTTGGTTTAATAATGAAGGCATTATCCGGTTATCTAGAATAATAAATCTTAGGAACAGGCATTACCAAAACAACATATTAAAAAATATTGCGAATATAAGTAAGGATAATAGAATAATAAGAGCAATAAATATTGGCCCGCAAGTATTCAATTCTTTGATATGAATTATTTTCCGCTTGAACGAGCTCTCACTGCTTTCTCTTTCTCTCTCGCTCCCTCTCTGTCTCACACACACACACACACACACACACACACACACACTCGAACACACATCAAATATTTGTTTCCCCCACCCAGATTGTCATGGACGGGAGGAATGAATGTTGAAGTAAAAAGGGTGTCCTCTCATCATCCCATTACTAAACCAAGTTTGCCACAGTTTTGATTACATAAATGAAACATAACAGAATTTTTGCCTTCTCTTACTGCTATTACAGCAGGAAGTATGAACAAGTAATTGTTGACGTGTCGAATTAGAATTATTTTCACCGGCTTAGTTTGTTTCAGTGTGTATGTAAACAAAAAATGAAAAATATTACTGGTAGCTCAAATATGATTTCCAGTTTAAGTCCACGTGGGATCCGATACAAAAGTTTCGGTCAAAAAGCGGTAACCGGAAGTTGTGACTTTACCGACTTTTTTTTTATAGGGCTTCTCAATTTTTTAAAACTTATCTTTATGCTTATGTTTGTGGGTCCATTGAAGCCCACTATGGTGTGGGACCACTATGGTAGTCCATTGAAGTCATCAAATGCGTCACATCAGCCCAGTGAATTAATCTCTATCATTAATGAATACGAGTTTCATTAATTCATAATATTTCCAGTTCATAGTATAACATATTCGGATCCATTATTTCAGCAACAAACTGGAAAAATCTCTAGTTACATCATTAATAATATAAAAAAGCCCAAAACTGCAATAACCACCATTGTATTTCCAATGGAGTGGGAGTCCTTGCAACCCTTGCTTCCCATCGTTCTTTCCCTTTGCCAGGAAGGTTCAGTTCTAGACTATGTCTTGCAAAAAGCTCAGCCAGTTCATTTAATGTCTTTACAAGAAATTCAGTAGTAACTTCCAAATTGACCTTGTAGATTACCTTGCTCTTTTCTCTATCTACTCCAGACAAGGAATAACATGGTATAGGAAGTAGGTATGGGAATTACGTTTTACAATTTACAACTCCTAGCAAAGTTGGAAAGTTCAAAGGATAATGCCATTCGTGCAAGGTAAAATGTGGAATTTTGAAGGGTTTTTCTCTTTCTTGTAGAAGTATTTGGTGTTCCGCACGTTGTACGGACGGCAGAAAGTGAATTCTAAAGTTTTATTTAATAAAAATTACTTGTCCCTTCACTTAGGCGGAGTAAATAATTTTATGCTAAATTCTGACTGGGGATGAAATTATTTTGTTCATAACAAAAAAAAAAAGTGTTCTCTTTTAAAACAGTTTTAAGAAAGTTTAGGAAATGTTTAAATAATAAAGAGCCAGCAAAGAGCTATAACTAATTTAGTGCTTTGCTCAAAAGGAATAGAGCGCAGCACATTACAGTCTGCGATATAGAAAACATTGGAAGAAAAGTTTTAATTTAATAGCTGGGGATAGTGCTGTAGATGGCGCTGTTAGTTGTAATCCAGTCGAACTGTACATTTGTGCAGAATATAGAATACAGGAGTACTGCTTAAAGACAGAGAATAGGCAAATAAATTGGCAACACTGTAATCAGTGTTGTCTTATAATCGTTTGGTGGGAGGGGGATAATAAAAATTCCCCCGGAAACTATTCTTTGATGATAGGTTTTTCCATAGATTGAATGTTGGAAAAGGGTTTTTCTTTTCAAATCGAACATGGACGGCACTAGTATTAAAAATTATTGCAACAATAAACTTTTATATTCTTTTTTCACAATCCTTTTGTTTTTCTTATTTTTTGTTTTGTTCTTTTGTTTTATTGTTTATACATTTCTTTTGTTATTATGATAAACATTCGCGTTTTAAATCATTCTTCAGCTTTTTATTTGCTGAATCGTACGATTTTACTGAACAAGGCAAAATAAGAACAATAATGATCGATTTTTTTTTTTGCGCAAATTTCTGGTTTAATCCAATAAACTGGGCCCTTCAATCAAGAGAGAGTGGGCGCACTTAGGACTGTGAACCCAATGTGTTTCCTGGTGTTTACCTGTTCCTATCAGATCAGTTTCATTAAAAACAATATCGGGATTTACTTACTTACTAATTAGTCCTTAGCGCTACAACCCACTACTGGGGTCCTGGTCTGCTCAAGAATCCTACCATGATTCTCTATCCTTAGTCGCGATCCACCAATTCCGGACGTTCAGCTATCTTGCATCATTCGCGGCCTGATCGAGCCATCTTATTTTCGGCCTACCAACCTTTATTTTCCCTCCAGGTTCACCGAACAGCACTCTTCTGTCCATCCTAACAACAGTTTCTTCCATCCTAACAACGTGGCTGCCCATCGCATTCTTGCCAAGTGGATATATTTAACAACATCCACTTCCGAATACAACCTTGCCAATTCCTCGTTGTGACGTATCCTCCATTGCTCATTTTCCTTGACTGGACTAAATATCTTTCTTAAAATCCTTCTTCCAAAGACGAGTAGCTTTTCTCTGTCGCTTTGGTCATGGTCCATGCGTCAGCTCCATATGTCAGAACAGGGATTTAGTCAGAGATATCATTCAATTCTCGCATCAACTTGGCACCAAAGTTTGTTCCTCGCAAGAAGACATTTTTCGAAAATTTGACACGATAGCATTACTTCCTCTCACATCGCAAACATAGTCCACATAGTCAGACAACCATATCGTGAAAAAAAAGCCTATTGCAAAATAATAAAATGGCAGTTATAAATGAAATCGGTTTATTTTTAACCCAAAGTGTGTTTTCAAAATTCTTGTTTATATTTGAACCAATCTCAAAATACTTAAGCCTGAAACTCTTCAGATATCCAGAAAGAAAAATTTGGTGAGAAACACGCACACCAATTTCTTCTTAATGCAATTGTAACAATTTGAACCGTTAAAATCTTCCTCGCACTGAGAATTTTTACTAAAAGTTCCGTGGCAATAAGTTAGATAACAAAATATAGATAAATAAAGGATTATATTTTTATTGATTTGAGAGCATATTCCCTGAATTGGATTACATTGTGGTAAATCAGTCTTCTATCTTCCTCAATCGAAGAGATCTCCAAGAACTGTCCTTTACACATATCTACGAGAGGATCCTGCACCCATTCAGACAATGCCCATTTAATATATTCTTGAACGAACTCCGTTCTTTTTCTTCTTGCTGGCACATCCTATTCCATTGTTAAAACTTACCACACCAGTTAAACTTAATCTACAGATTCTTCAGATCTTCTATAAAATAATTATCTCGTAAAAGTAAAAGTGATAAGTTTATATCTGTGCAGGTTGCATTTTAATATTGTTTTCAAGAAGATTATTTTTAAAGAAATCTTATTTTTGTTTTTAATGTAAGGCGCGTCAACATCTATGGTCATTGTCGCCTGGAGCCTTCTCAGTGCACTGCCGGGGTCCGGACATTGTTCTCTCGCTACAGACAACACTGTCCATCACCGAACAGTGAGCTGTAGAGGTTCTTAGGAGGAAAAAAATCTAAGGGTAGCACTGAACTAAAACCCAGGTGGGATTCCAACGCTTTAACCACTGAGCTAATCCCAAAGAAATGTTTGAAGCCTTTTTTGAGGAAATTTCTAAAAAAAACTCAGGTTTTTTGTATATTCTGTTTTTGTCTAGAATTTTTGTTGTACTCAGGTATTTTGTATTTACAATGTCATTCTTAGTTAATCGATTTTCTTCAAATTTAGAATTCTAATAACGTTTTGTGCACCTTCATGCTACATAGGATGGTAAAACCAAACAATTTTTAATCTATGTGACCGATCAATCTTCGTGCCAGATATGGCAGCTATATCAAGTTTGAGCTTCCATCTGTATTTAGTTTTTGAGATGTTTCGTTGACATAGGCACTACAATAGCTGAGTAGTTATTGTCGCGGACTGTAAAGCTAAGGTGTATTGTGTTGCTGGGTTCGATTCCCAGTCTCGGCGTTTGGATTTTATTTGCTGCATTAATGTGAGCAATTTCCACGTCCTAGGAGCCCCTACAGCTCACTGTCCGGTGTTGTCTGTAACAAGGCCGGCAGTGCACTGAGAAGGCTCCGGATGCCAAGGACACGCCTTAAATTGAAAAAAAAAATGAGCAGTACATTAATATGAATAGTGTGTTCATGCTATCCGCCTTCGCCCACGACACCTAATCGGTAGTTGGACTTACAAATCTCCTGAAAAAAGTTGTATACATGAAAGCACACACAGAGAAATCATTTGCTAAAAAGTTTTTTCTTCCTTTTTTTTTTTGGACCTTGAAACTCGATTTCGAAAATTTGACACGATTGCAATACTTACCCTGCTATAGTGGAAAGGGAAAGTAAAACGTTATTTATGTCAACACTGACAGCTGGGTCGGACAGGGGTACTCCTAAGGGATATCCAGAAAGTGGAAACAGTTCTGAAAAGTTTGTAATTAGCACTGTAATAATGAATAGTTTAACATATTTTAGTACTTAGTTGGGTATCCCCTGTTTTTCGTTAGTCCCACAGTTCTTGTACATAACAACGTTATTTGTCCATAATCTCCTACCACTAGAGGAGAACTCTGTAGGAGTGGGCAACTCAGGGCCTTTCTGTCTGTGAATGGTGCCATAACGATCCTAACTTTGCTACTTACAATCATTGTACATTGGCAGTGCCGGAAGGGGAAGTGGTGGGGGTAGACACTAGCGAGATCTAGTTGTTCCAAACTAGAACTTTCTGTTTATTGCATAAAGTTTTGTACCTTAATAAAGGCTACAAGATCTATTTCTTCGTCCAAATTTAGCCAAGAAGGCGTATTATTTGCTTCCATAACTTTGTAAGTAGCCTATAATTGTAAATGTTTCATTAATTTCCTATTTCCTGGTTCCTGAATATTATTTTATCGTTTTATATTTCAGAATTTAAAGGCCTAACTAAACCTTTCATTTCATTTTTTTTGGGAAAATTTATTTTTGTGCATTTCTGAAAATCTACAGCGTTAATATTTCCATTACAATATTATTTACGATTTTACCATTTTTATAATAATATATACTAGAATTAAAAAATTTAAAGAAAACTGGTCAACCAGATGTGCAATATTATCGAACGTTTCATTGAATTTTCTCAGATTGGTTGGAAAAAGGCTCAAAGAATTTTCTTTAATGGTTGAAAGCTAATTGTACCTAAAACTATATTGAAATATTTTTCCTGCACAATTGATATCTGTCGGGATCTGGAAGGAGGAGAAGCTAAGAGTTGTTAGGTTCATCTGTGTACCTGAAAAAAACATTATTTTTGGGACTTGATGGAAGCCCTGTCTAGCGGACTTCAATGTAAGTTAGCTCATAAGTTCTCAAAGTAGAACATAATTTCCATAAATTCTCAAATTTTTAAAAAAATTTTGTGGGCTTAACCTAGTCCAGCATTCACGCACACATGTGCACACACACACACACACACACCCACACACACACACACACAGACAGAGTGAACTCTAAAAACATATCTGCAACGGTTGTTTACTCTTACTACATACTAAGAGAAAATAAATAAAACAATGACATCTTCTCTTTAAGTAACGAACGTACAAGAGAAATACGTAGATCTCTCATATAAATTCGCTTAATGAAATTCCTATTTATTCATTTTATTTTATCCGGTAAGATAGAATACAGGTGTTTTAATAAAACTGAAAGTGAGAACAAGGAGATAGAAAAATGCCTCTACGACAGCCATCACACACCTGGTGTTAAATAATTGAGTGATAGCGGAAAAATGCGGCTTTCATTCAGACGTTCTGTTTTTACCTTCTTTTTTTCTTTTTTAAATTGAAAAACACGTAGAAAGTTTTTTTTTTACAAACAGCACCTGATCGGACGCATAAACTGCAGATGTATACTCATTAGCATGTTTGACTTGGTTTTGGCGCAATGCGAACTGACCGGAATACATAAACAATTGCTACCCTTCCCACAAACACCCCATATCTCTTCCAAACTACTTTGTCCAACTTAATATACGAAATTTAAATCTTACTGGGTAAATCCCTACTAAAATTACCGCATAATCTATTCAAAATCCCACATCTCAAAAAGGTGAGCTGCTAAACAAAAAAGTAAGACAAGAAAGATTATTTTTAAATTTCTATCTGTTACTATGGTCCCTTATTTTTACATGTTATTATTACATAAGGGATGCTGTATACGTTTTTTCCTACAAGTTTCGGTATAGATGCTTTCTTATTTTCTCTCGTTGGTGGAAAATATGTTTTATTATGGTAATCATATATAACACAGCCTACATAATAAATAGCCGACTAAAATAGCTAAATCTTTTCCTATTATATCTCTACATACGGTCAGTCCATATTGCTGTGACAACACAGTTCTATTGAAAAAAAAAGAAGAAACTCTTATTTCCGCAATCCTATTTCCTATTGCAATCGTGTTAACTTTTCACAATTTTTCACAATTGACTTTTCATTAGAAAATGCATGTTTTGAGGCCTCCTGTGTAAGAAAGAGATGTTTTTAGCGAATGGCGTCAGTGTTGTGAGTGTACAAAATATCTCACAAACAATCAGAAGTGCGATTTTATTTTTCTTCAATACCTCGCAATTTTTCTCAAAAACGAATCCAATGCTTTCTTTAAACTTGGAATGCGAACATACAAATCTATAACTTTTATTTGAAAGATGCGGTAAAAACTGATTTTGCGCATTAAATTTCAAATGTGAAGTGTAAAGTGTTTCTAACAGTAGCAGTAGGATTTACATTTTCTCCTACAAATGTTATTCAAGTTCCTTCAATGTTAATAACACTCACTTGTGGGGCTACATTGTAACAACATTAGCACTGTCTAGGTGAGCTAACAAACAGCTCACCACAGACAACAAACAGCTAACACAGCTCTGACAAATATCCAAGTTTAAAAAGAAAATTTGTCAGTTTAATGATTGTATTACTGGAGAAAGAGGGAGCCGTGTGTGAGTGTTTCACACCAGATTTTTTTCACTGGACAGTCGAGGTTTGACCTCTCAAGCGATCCCGCTGGGAATCTGTGGTTACTGCACACTTTTAAAAGAAAAGCAGATAAAGTATCAGTTTCAACACTTCAAAACTCCTTACCAACTAAGCAAGTAAGTCATGAAGCTATAAGTTTTGAATTTGTTAAGCGGATTAACACATATAATTACTCTATGTTAAATAAGCAGCGGAAAAGTCAAATATATTATTGAAAAGTTACCTTCTGAAGGTTAACATAATTTTAGAAGATTAAGCATCATGTTAGATAAATAAAAGTTTGTTTTTCCGCTAAAGTTAATGAACTTATTTGTTGTATGCTCGTAAATGAAAATGTCTGCAATCATGGTGAGATATTTTCAAACGGATTATATGTTTGAACGATTTGTTTGTTTATTTGAACGTTTTCAAGTCCAAAAACACAATTTATACTGTGTGTTAGAGATCGAATCTACCTTTAACATAAAAACTTGAAAAAGAAAAAAAAAAAAAATAGAAAAAAGGGATTGGCTGAGCAAAAGTTCCTATCAACAAATCTTTAGACCCAAGAATGGAGCCTTACGGATCTGCTGTTATTAGAATTATAACTCTATTAGCACCCCCAGATCTCAAGGATTTTTATATCACATATATATTTTAAATTTATAAATATTTTAATATTTGTTTAAATTTAATTTAATTTTCTTACAAAAACTTTATTGTTCTGTAATTCTGTAACATCCAACCCTTCAAAAATATCTACACTCTCAAACTCCTGGATTGCAACTTGGTAAGAAGCCACTTTAAATATTCCTGCTCCAGTATTGTCTTCACTATAAAACTTGGCTTTCATTGAGATGAATTTGATTATGACTCCGCACTTGATATGTTACACCTAGTACCATTCTACATACGTCAGATTTAATACTCCTGCCTAAACTGCTACAGTCCATCTATTATTGATCTTCGCACTCATCAACATCAATGTGCCTGCCTACTTAACAAATCCATTTTTTTATCAACCACCACTCCACCGGCTATGCTCTTCGGAGTCCACTGATCTGTCTCCAACATCTGCGTAACATCTTACAATATGATAGACTTTTTTCAAGATACCATACAAAGTATAAGTTCTACAATAGACAAAGCACACTCAAAGTACTTACAGCCCATTCCCTTATACCCGAATTTTTTTCCTAGAAATTTGATCTTATTTTACATTTTATATGCGAAAAATTAGAGAAAATAATAATAAGTTCTGTATTTTATAATTCAACAACTTTATTTCAATATATTGTTTATTCACTGTAAGTTTGTTTTGTATTAAATTTTGTATATTATTATAATAACATAATTTTACCTTTTATTAGGTTATATTCAAAATATTTAATACTTAAAATTTAAATTAGTATGTATAATTTTCTTGTTATATTTGTTTTATTTCATTTTCATTTTGAATTTCTATTTTATATTTTGATAATGTTTTCTGTAAATTCTGTATATATTTTCTTTCTCAAATATTTTGTTTACACTACTATTTTATTTCATTTTTAACTTTCATTGTGGAATGATTTAAATAATAACCCGTACATTTTAAATAAATAAAATAAAAAATAATTACTATACTGCATTTGTTTTAATTGTTAATAATGATGATTTATTATGTTTGTAGTCTATCAACAGGGTGCAGCACAAGCTACTGGCAAGTATTGAAGAGCGTGAAGGCTAGTGTGTGGTGACGACGATTATAAGAACGAAAAGGTTGATGACGTTATCTCTGAATAAAAAAAAAAAAATCTGGTGTGAAACACTCCACCACTTTCTCTTACTCTAATTTTCAAAATGGTAATTGACAAATTTTATAGTTAGTATACCAAATTCAATGATATCCGTCGGTATTTTTATAGATTCGCAAACACTGAAAAAACTGTTCAGCAAAAACGCACTTCCGGTTTACTGATTTTCTTGAAACTCCGAATTTTGGCTATCTATTTATTGGTGATTAATTTTGTCTAGATGGTAGAATTGTATAATCAATTAAGATAGCACTTTAGAGGCAAACATAAACCTACCCCTTTCCTAAAAGCACCCTTAAATGAGTTAACCCAGAGAAATGTTTCTTATAAAAGTTGTAGTTCTTTATATGTGAGGTTCACACACTTAGTTTTAAAAAAATCGTTGGAGCCGTTTTAGAAAAATAGCAGAATATTCAAAAATACTTTTCAATAAAAACACACTTTCGGTAATCTGATTTTCTTCAAACTCAAAATTTCAACAATATATTTAATTCTAATAAGTATTATTTAGACTATAGAGTTGTGTAAAAATTGAAATAGCACTTTAGAGGGAAATCTAACCCCCTTTCCCCACGAAGTGCCCTTAAATGCATTTTCCCGGAGAAATGTTTCAAATAAAAATTATAGATCTTTGTATGTGCAGTTAATATTTCAAGTTTAAAGAAAATCGTTGGAGCCGTTTTTGAGAATAATTGCAAAAAAGTGAAAAAAAAACATTCAGTAAAGTGGTACTTCCGGTTGAGGAATTTTGACACATATACTGTCGGGTCCCATGGTGATACCTAACCGGAATATGAAGTTTGAACTTAATATGATTTTTCGTTTTTGAGCTACGCTGTTCCCAGACATACATACATACACAAACACACACACACCATTTTCTAAAAACTACTTATTTGGACTCAGACGACCTCAAACGGATATTTCCGGTAAAAACTCAATATCGAAAATTTGACGCGATTGCAATACTTCCAACTCTTACCAGTAGGAGTAAGAGAAAGTAAAAATGTGTCTCACGTTTTAAATTGATTAAGTTGACTAATTGTGTTCAAGTAACTATGAGTTGAGTTTAAATACAATTTTATTTAATTAATTTCGATTATTATTAGTTGTTTAATATTGGCTTTAGTTGATGTGTAGATTACTTTGTACAATTATTAATAAATTATGATTATTAATTATTAATAAATAATGGTCTTTTATTTTTTGCATTGTTCCCAATTCCCAACATATATATTGTAACCCAGCCAGTGGTGCCATCTAGGAGAGGAAGTAGGAACCTCAAGTTCTCTTAGTGGCCGCTAGGAAGCGCTGGCGACGCGCTCTAGTTCTCTCTGGAAGGATTGAGAAGATTCTAGAAGATTCTCCACCGGTATAAATAGTGGGACCGCAGAGACTTTGGCAGAGTTTTCTAGTTACAAACGAAGTTTACGTTTGTGGAAAGTGTAATGAAAGAAATAAAAGACAAAATAGAGAGGGGCCAGGACAAAATGAAAGATGACATGGAAGGCGAAATAAGGAAGAGACGAGAGGAAGCGAAAAGGGGTCAGGATGAAATGAGAGAAGAAATAAAAAGGGAGATAAGTAGGATCCAAGAAGGAATGAAGTCCAAGAAGAAATGAAAAAGGTCCAAGAGGAGTTAAAATCCGAAATAGAGAGGAACATTTGCGAGGTAGAACAGTACGTAAGACGCCGATTGGAAAGCACGGAGACTAGCTTGCCCAAGGTTGGAGTTGGAGCCACTCAAAGGCAGGCATATAGGAAAATGAAGGCCCTTGAGTGGCGTTCAGAGCTCTTGCGCAAATCAAGCCTCCAACCTATGACGAAGCATCATCATGGGCAAACTATTTGCTACAATTTAATGCTGCCGCTTCCGCAAATGGATGGAGCGGGATGAAGCACTGGACATCCTCTAGAGCATTCCGGAGGATCACCGAGGAGATTTTGCCCATTTGAGCGAACACATGGAGAGGAGGTTCGGCGACAAGCATAATGCAGGAGCTGTACAGGACGCAGTTCAAAACACAGCGCCAACACCCGGGAAAAACACTCCAATAATTTAGTGCCGATATCTCCCGCTTGGTTAGAATGGCGTTCCCCGGGCTGGATGATAATCTTTTGAAGGGATTTGCTGCGGATGCCTTCGCCGACGGTCTGAAGGACCCCGAATTAAAACAGCTATCAAGTTGGCCAGATCAAGGACGATCCGGGGAGGCTCTGGCAAGAGCTTTAGAATTTGAGGCTGTAAAAAAGATCATCCATAAGGAACCAGTTCGGGTAAGGCAGACATAAGCTATCTGTCGGGGAGCATGGTAAGCTATCTGTCGCTCTAGGTGCTGGTAAAGTGAAGGGGAAAATTGAAGACATTGTGGAATGTCTGGTTCGGGAACTGGTGCCCTCCAACGAAAATACTGAACAGTCTTTAAAATGTTTTAACTGCCAGGAATTTGGACATTTTAAGAGAGAGTGCAAACGCCCTCCTAGCAAGAAACAGCAAAAGGGCGAAGATAATCAGGAAAATGACGAGTAGCCGGCTTTGAGGGGCGGAAGCCGGCTCGTCTCTCTTATGCCCCAGCACAGTTAAAGGTTTCACGGCTGAAATACGACGATAATGGAACTACTGAAAGGAAAGGTTGCGGGTAAAGCCTGCCAGATGGTCGTAGACACCGGAGCCACCCACACTATTGTCAGGAAAGGTTTCCTACCGAAGCGGAATTTAAGAACTCCTTCGAGATGTTATCTAATCGTGGCGGCCAATGGGGAGAGCATGGATGTCGTGGGAGAAACCTAGGTCACCATCGAGGTTGGTAGTAAGAAGATCGCCCATCATGTTTTTGTGGTAGATATTGAGGATCCAGTAATACTGGGGATGGATTTTATGAAGTCCCATAAAGTCGTCCTGAATTTTGATGAGAGATCTTTGCGAATAGGGAACGAGAAGACCGTTCTAAAAATGTCTAAAGAAGATGATGGAGTGGTAAGGCAAGTGATGGTTTCGGAAGACTTTATCCTACCGCCACGGAATGAAGCGGGTAAATCAGGAAAATAATCGAAAAGTTCAAAAAGTGCAGTTGCCGGCGTCGCATTGGAGGAAAAACCAGGAGGGTTACTGGGAGTATTAGAGCCGGCTCCGCAACTCCACAACGGCATTCTCGTAGGACGGACGCTTATCTCAGCTAAAACTAATAAAATACCGGCTAGACTTTTGAACACTAAGGATTTCGTCCAAAAGCTGAAGAAGGGAACGATCATAGGCAGGTCTGAAGAGGTCAAAATGATAACCGGTTCTGAGACTGTCAGCGCACATCTAGCTGAGTGGGAACCTGCACCAAAATCTAAAGTAATGAACGAGTTCATAAAAAGTGCAGTTGCCGATTTGAAACCTGAGGACAGGAAAGCAGCGACAAAGATCTTGGAAGGACGAAGACGGTGCAACACCGAATCAATACGGGCGATCATCCACTCATCAAGCAACCACCACGAAGGATTCCCCTGGCCAAACAACAGGAAGTTGACTAGGTGATAGACGACATGAAGACACAAGGCGTTATCGAACCCTCTAGAAGCCCTTGGGCTTCTCCCGTTGTGTTGGTCAAGAAGAAGGACAGATCGACAAGATTTTTTGTTGACTACCGCATGCTTAATGACATCACGAAGAAGGACAGCTAGCCGTTGCCACGAATAGACGACACTGTAGACACCTTAGCGGAGGCCAAATGGTTCTCGACTTTGAACTTAAAGAGCGGGTTCAGGCAAGTGGAGGTACATCCAGAGTATTGCGAGAAGACAGCTTTTAACACAGGTACAGGACTATGGCAGTTCAGTGTAATGCCATTCGGACTCTGCAATGCTTCGACTACTTTCGAGAGGCTGATGGAGACAACGCTGAAAGCGATACATTGGCGGAACTGCCTGATTTACCTAGACGACGTTGTCATCTTTAGCAAGACCTTGAAGGAACAACACAGGCATTTAGGAGAGGTCTTGGAAAAATTGTCCTGCGATGGCTTGAAGCTTAGCCTGAAGTAATGCCAACTGTTTGGCAAGGAGATGAAATACCTGGGACACATTGTTGGAGCGGAAGGTGTGAAGACCGATCCTGAGAAGACTGAAGCCGTGAGTGCATGGCAAGTTCCGAAAGATAAGCGTGAAATCAGAAGTTTCCTGGGCTGTGTACTTACTACAGGAGATTATTCCTCGGATTTGCAGACATTGCACTACATCGGTTGACTGAAAATGATCAACCTTTTGAATGGACACCTAAATGCCAAGAAGCATTCGATCGACTCAGGAAAGCCTTATTGACGTACCCAATCTTGGCATATCCGAGGGCAGGTTGCGAATTCATAGTAGACACAGATGCCAGCGCAGTTGGAATAGGGGGTGTAGTTTCTCAGGTACAGGATGGCGAAGAACGATTCATTGCGTACTTCTCTAAAACTGTCTCTAAGGCTGAAAAGCATTACTGTGTCACTAGGAAAGAGCTTCTGGCAATCGTGAAGACACTGGAACATTTCCATAAATACTTGTATGGACAGCCCTTCTATTGTGGTCAGACCATGCTTCATTGACTTGGCTCTTAAATTTCAAGAACCCGGAAGGACAAGTAGCTCGCTGGAAGAGAGATTGCAGGAATACCAATTCAAGATCATCCACCGGAAGGGAAGACTCCATGGCAATGCTGACGCTCTTTCAAGACGGCCTTGCAATACGGATTGCAAGCACTGTAGCAAGATAGAACTGAAGGAGCAGGGACAATGCAAAAGAACCACTGTCTTACCACTAGAAGAATGGAGCCCTGAAGTGATTAGGGAAGAACAACTTAAAGATGAGGACATCGGACCAGTGCTCAAGATTAAAGAAGATGGGTCAAGACCGGACTGGAAAGACATTGCACCTAGCAGTCGGGATGTGAAATGCTACTGCGCGCAATGGGATTCGCTTACCGTTAAAGATGGCGTATTGCTGCGGATCTGGGAAAGCGCAGATGGCAAAGACAAAAGGAAACAAGTAATTCTACCTGCATCGAAGAGGGAAGAAGTGTAGCGAAGTACACGGAGGCATTACTGGCGGCCATTTCGGAGTAAAGAAGACATTGGAAAAGCTGAGGCAGCGGTTCTATTGGGTAGGCTACCACCAGGATGTTGAAGATTGGTGCCGGCGATGTACGGAATGTGTAGCGAGCAAAGGTCCCAGAAGAAGAACCCGTGGCGCTATGAGGCAGTACAATGTTGAAGCACCGTTCGAAAAAATAGCTATCGATATAGCCGGCCCCTTCCCAAAATCTGAAAGGGGAAATCGCTATATAATAGTTGCGGCGGACTACTTTAGCAAGTGGACGGAGCGTATGCTTTGCCAATCCAGGACGCATCAGCCGTGGCCGAAGCTCTAGTAAATAACCTTTTCAGCCGTTTCGGAATTCCGCTGGAATTACATTCCGATCAAGGGAGAAAATTTGAGTCACAGGTGTTCAAGGCGGTCTGCGAGATTCTTGGCATCAGGAAGATGAGGACAACGCCGCTTTACCCTCAGTCTGACAGCATAGTGGAGCGATTTATCAAGACTCTAGGAAGCCATTTAAGACTTTTGGTGAATGAACGCCAGGACGACTGGGACAAACCTCTAATAATGATGGCGTACCGTTCGGCTGTCCACGAGACCACGGGCCGCACACTAGCCAGCGTTGTGCTTGGAAGAGAACTTCGGCTACCCAGTGACTTTTTATTTGGCAGCCCAGAAGAGGAGGAAACGGACGTGGACAACTATGCAGAAGAGCTTCGCCACAGATTGAGGACCATCCATGGATAGGTGCGCGACAAGATGGTGTTAGAAAGTGACCAGATGAAAACGCGGTACGATCTACGGGTCAGCGGAAGGACCTTCCAGGAAGGCGAGAAGGTATGGCTGTATAATCCGGTACGGAAGAAGGGAAGGTCCCCAAAACTTCAAAACGATTAGGAAGGACTTTACACAATCATCTCAAGGCTCAACGACCTGGTGTACCGAATCCAACGGACGTCCTGATCCAAAATGAAGGACCAGTTACTGCCTTACGTCACCAGCGATGTTTCTGCTCGGGACGAACAGATCTGAGAGGGCAGCCAGTGGTGTCATCTAGGAGAGGAAGTAGGAACCTCAAGTTCTCTGAGAGGCCGTTAGGAAGCGCTGGCGACGCGCTCTAGTTGTTTGTAGAAGAATCGAGGAAGTTCTAGAAGATTCTCCACCGGTATAAATAGTGGGACCGCAGATTTGAAACTGGAGTTTTCCAGTTACAAACGAAGTCACTAGTTTGTGAAAAGTGTATAAAAAGTGAACAAAGTGAAATTTTTTGGTTTAAACTGTGAAGTAATTATTATTAAGTGTTTTTTTTTTTTTTGGAATTTATTGTGTATAACAATAAATTGGTGTCTTCTTTATTGAAGTTTAGAGTATTTTATCTACCCACTTAAAACTAGTTGCAGTAGCTAGTTTAGAAGGACTCCAAAAACGTAACAGTATATATATATATCAATACTTTTTATTGTGAACTTATTTTCAATTTGTATTTTGTCATATTAATGGCCATTATGCATTGTGGATAGTTGCGGTTACTTTTCGAGAAAAATCGCGAAAAGCAATAATAATAAAAAGTTTTCAATATTGCACTTCCGGTCAAGGATCTTGTACCTTTTGATTTTGTGGCGAACTCAAAAATGACGGTACCTAAAGGGAATAACAACTCTGGAGTGTTCAGAGATTAGATGCCAAGATATTCATTTTTTCATAACTTCATAAACATATCTGTATTTCCGGTAAACATAATCTTAGAAATTTAATTTGATTGCAATATTTCTATTGAGCAATAAGAGAAAGCAGAAATAAAAATTTTATAATAAACAAGTGATTGATGTACAAATCACTTGCAGTTTATAATGATGCACGGAATGAATTATGGCTAAATGAATGTTTTAATATAAAAACGCTTTAGTATTTATAGACTTAGTTACTTAGTATTATTATTTCAGAGGTTGGTGCTGTATAAACTATAGATGTATACATATATACGTAATATTACATGAAATGATAAAACTGATAAGGTTGCCACCAGAAACACATACAGATAATATTAAACAATCACTAAACAGATTCGCTAAACTTCACATTCCTGTTACCTCACCACTATCACAGTTTTATGTAACTTTGTGATATCTTGGCATTTACCGTCCTAAACAAGTCCTAGTTCCCTTCTATCCGATGTCTAGGTAAAGAACTATTTAACGTTTTCTGTTTGTTTGTTTTCACCGGAAATCCAAGTTTGAAGGTCCTCTCAATATGGGCACAAAAAGGAAGATTTTAGGGAATAGTGAACAAAAAGAAAAGGAAAACTCAATGGACGTTCAAACTTAATATTTCGGAACATTCTTCTCGACCGTTCTTAATTGATGGACGAGGATAGTGAGATTCGGTCTTTAATAATAAAAAAAAATTGTATTTTTGCCAACGTTTCGATAAATATATTGTCTTTATCAAGGATAAAAATAAGAAACGTTAAACTTCATAACATGACACTTTACATTTTATTTTTGGAAAATTAGTAGGTGGAAACACTGCAACACCACAGAGAAAGATTTATTCTTGTCTTTAAAGTTTAACATTTCTTATTTTTAAGCTTTGATAAAGAAAATATATTTGTCGAAACGTTGGCAAAAATAAAAGTTTTTTTAGTTTTAAAGACCGAATCTCACTATCTTCACCCACCTTAATATTTCGTTTAAGTACTATAATAATCTCTTCCTGTATGAAGGTTAGGGTCAAAATCAATCAACCGGAAGTATCAACTTTACTTAGTTGATTTTTGCCATGTGTATGTGTGTGTGTGTGTGTGTGTTTTAACAGAATATCTCAGAAACAAAAAGTCAAACTTGATATTTCGTTTAGGTACTACCGCATCAGGCACTAAGATTTCGGACAAAATCCATCAAACGGAAATGCGTCTTCACTGAATGATTTTTACAGTTTTTCGTGATTTTTTTCGAAAACGGCTCCAAGGAAATAACTATCACTTTTATTTAAAACATTTTCCCAGAATAATTGATTTTTCGGATGTTCTGAGGGAACATTAACGAACGCTATTCTTTCCTCTAAAGTATCACTTCATGGTGAGTAGAAAATCGGTTAACTGAAAGTGCGTTTTTACGCATTAGTTTTTTTTAATATTCTCGTTAACGGTTACGACGATTTTCCTTAAACTTGGAATGCTTGCTAAATAAATGGGAACGTTATCACTTTTATTTCGAACATTTTTCTGATAAAAGTGTCATATGAGTGTTCCAGACCGGATCTTTTTAAAGAAATAAACGACAAGTAGATTATAGTCAGTACCTGATTCTTAATTCAGTTGTTTATTAAATGGACAGATTTAGAGTAAATCAAACATTATTACATGTCATTTCATTTAAAAACTCACGTATCATTCCAAAATTTTTTTTTTTTTTTAAACATGATCTCTCTCTTCAACTCTAACAAATGTATGTTATAAAACAACCATTATTCAAAAGGTGGCACCACTGACCTACATTCTCAGCTGTGCAGTTTTCCTAAAACTCTTTTTCTTATCTTTAACTTAATCTTTTTTGATGAATTTCTTTAGAAACCATAACCATTTTTTCTATTATTATAATATGATTTTGACCTTAAGCTGTAAGAGATTCAGATTTTCAAGAGATTTCTCCGAACAATCACACTACTTTCTCTTGCTGCAATTTACGTAGTTATAACTGACTAATTCTATTACTAGATTACTTACTAGAATTCCTATTAGATGTTTAGTTCCTTTCAATTGAGAATCTAAACTTTATAAAGCGACTTTTTTGAAGCACGAATAAATAACCTTCCCCTTCCTCAAAACCACCAGTAAATGAATTTTCTGGGAACAAAAGTAATAGGTGGAGTTATACAGAAAACTGAAAAACCTGTTCAGAAAAGACGCACTTCCCGATCAACCGATTTCTTCAAACATGGAATTTTGACAACATATTTCATTCTAATCAATATTATATGAATGATAGAAACTGTACACTAAATTAAACTGTCACTTTACAGGATAGCTCCCCAAAACTTCCCTTAAGTGAATTTTCCCGGAGAAATGTTACACTTAAAACTTGTAGATCTTTATATGTGCAGTTAATGTGTGTCAAGTTTAAAGAAAATCGTTATAGGCATTTTTGAGAAATCTCAAAAAAACTGAAAAATCTAACAGTAAATTGATACTTTGGGTGGATCAATTTTGTTCAAAACCCCACTGTCAGATTCCTTGGTGGAACTCAAATGAGACATCAAGTTTCAACTTTCTCCAATTTTGAGTTATGCTGACCACAAACACACTTACACACAGATCAATTTTGAAAAACCATTTTTTCGAACGCAGAGAACGTAAAATCGTTTACGTTCCGGTAAAAAAATCGTTATTCAAATTTGAAACGATTGCAATACTCCCCGCTTACAGCAGCTTAAAGGTGCGTCTACACTGGACGCTCTGCTCCTCGCCGAACAGTTCGTTTTAGAGCGGCGCAGAGCAGAGCAGGCTATTGTGTCGGCAAGTTGCGCCACTCCGTGCAACTTGGAACCACAAGGAACGCTACCCACTTTAATTAAAAAAAATGTTTGTTCGTGCGTGCTATATTGGGACGGAGTTTTGACTGTTGCTCGTGATCCTTTCTTGTTTTTCATCACACTGGAATGGGACCATCAGGAATTTGAACAACTTATTGATTTATATAGGAACCGACCAGAATTGTGGGATCCTAAAAACAATAACTACCATTTAAAAAATAAAAAAAATGATGTTTGGCTACAAATCTCGAAGGAACTGGGCTGCAGTGTCGCAGATATTAAAAGGCATTCCCCACCAAATAACTCCCAACCTTTTAATACCGGAGTAACCCAATGCCGACGTTTCCTACGCTTTTTAACTGCATTTTCCTTTAATAAATGATGCAATACTATGAAAGCAGCACTAGCATTTATGCTGTGTTTACCCGCTCCATGCTGTGATGCTTGTATAATGACGAACGTTCAAGGTTCAAGGAGGACCTTTCGTTTCGATTCACAAACGTTTCGCGCGGTTCTGCGCGTCTTTGTGCGGTTTAACTATGTTCGAGGGAGTTTGTTGCAGCGCGGCGCGGAGCAGAGCGTCCAGTGTAGACGCACCTTAAGAGATAGTAATAATCTGGTGTGAAACACTAGTCGTACTGAATCAAGTCGCATATTGCACAGTTTGGTTTTTTGGACAAATTTGGCCCTGAATTCTGATTGGCTATATTATAGACATAACAATGCTGTCAACAAGTGCTTAAAGTATGGTTTCGCAAAACTTTTAGATCTTCGGGTTGAGACTTCATCAGTAGTTTGTTATATGCCGAAGTTTCGTTCAATTGCAATATTCAGGGTAGCTGTTCGTTTGATTACTAGACATAATCATTTACCTCTTGGGCATATGATTACTGTTTTCCCTTCTCTAACATGATTATAACTTCGACAACAAGGCAATTGGAAAGGGGAACGTAGAGCTTATCATCCAACAGCGAAACACAAGCAAGGGCAATTAAGTCCCGCCCATTACTTATAGCTATTTAGTTATAGGGGAAATTAGCCCTCGGCCATGTACTGGTTTCTTTTACAACTAAGCCATGCTGATCTTATCCATTCTCTGGCTTATGAATGAAGCCAACACCTTCCCTGAAGTAGCCTAATGTAATATGAGAGAAACGCCAGTTTATACCAAGCTGCACTAACTGAAAGGTTCCTAATGTTTTGCCAACTCCAATTCACCTTACCACCGCATCTGAGGCTGCTGGGAATCAGCGGTCTCCTCAGATGAGGAAATTACCTCATTGGCAATAAAAAAACATTGAATTGTAAACTTGAAGGGAAATCATAATTATTATTATTGCTATTATAAAAGATTTAAAACATAATTCAAATACAAAAGCTATTAATGTGGTGACGTTGCTTCTAGGAGCGCTACTGTCGCCGGAGGCAGACGCTGTGAAGAAGTTGTATTGCCACTCAATTGTTATTGAATTTGTGTATGAAATAACCGCATATATTCAAATTTCACTCGTTTTCGGTGTTGGATGTCTTCACTAAAGGAGGCTACTCAGAGAAAAGAACCGAAAGTTAAAAAAAAGGCTGAATTGATTGAATCCAGAGAAGTTGGTCTCTTTTATTCTGTAAACATTGGGACCCTTACCAATCTCTGACTGGTCTCTTAATCTCTTTAGTTAAGATTTTTTTATTAAAGAAAATATTTTCTATTTTCTTTCTAAAACTCAAAATAAAATTGTTATTTTTCTGTGTTTGTTATGTTAAGAAAACTGTAAAATATTGCTGGGCACACTGGTGGCAGAATGTGCCAAACTGAAGGACAATATCCACGGGTGGGGTCGTCCCTTAAACCCCCACCACCGCACTAGTAGCCCCCAACCCACAGTAGCCTTCTACCTCTGCTGCCATCTAGTACAGTTATATGGTTATTTCACCTCATCTACTACATCGTTATCTGAGATGTTTTATTCAACAACTTCCCTCCCCCCCCCATTCTCGCCCACTCACTCAAGCACTCATCTCTCTCTCTCGCCCTCTCCCCACCACATCCTCATTCGCCCCCCTCTACTTCACTTACCTTCTTCTTTACAGCTGATAAATATCTTCATAGCAGCGTCCTCTCTCCTCTTTCTTTCGCTCGCTTTCTCTCTTTCCATTCTCTCTTAGATCCGGCCAAATATCATCCCTTATCAAACAAAAGAAACAAAAAAGAAAGTAAAAAAGAAATTCCCGAGGTTTTCTTAGTTTAAGCCAAAAAAAAGGCTAAGTTTCGTGTCTAGTTATAACGTGCGAAAAGCCGTAATGAAATCAAAAAAGCGAAAAAGAAATCAGTGAATGTAAAGAGAAAAACAAAAAAGTGAGTAGTGCAGATATCAGCTGAGGTAATTAGCAGCATAGAGTTCGAATCTTGATACAAAATATTTGTTGTTGTTGTTTTAATCATAAAATAAATTAATTATAACAAGTTGATGATTTGACTGCTTGTTTTTTTTCAGCCTTACACTCCAGAAGGATTCAGATCACAGAAACCAACGACAGATTGGTGCGGGATTAGATGATAATTCTTAGGAGTAGTTTGGTTTTAGGTGATGGAACCGTTCACAGGAACCGTTTGCCGTTATGGCAAATTTTCACTTTTATGAGAAGCGCCTATTGTGGTAACCCCCACAGAACCGTCTAAAATCAGTTTTCCGAGAAAGAAGATTTAAAATTTTCGTGTTAGACCTTCATCCGAACAAAAAAACGTTTCGGGAAAAATCATTGTAAATCTTTTCGTGGATATGGCGAACAACCGGAAAGTCTCTGAAAACTGTAACATGACACTCTCGGGTGAAGGAATTTTATCGAATTTTCCTTCTTTAAACTTGCGGCAATGATTTTTTTTTCTTAGATTGTTCACACACACAAACATCATATAATCACGCCATAACACACCGACAAACTTTAAAAGCTGCTATAAGTCAACTGTTCTTCACGATTGTAGGTGGTCGGATTCATAAATCAATTTGACTTTCGTTTTCACTCAAATTATGAGTGGATTGAAGAACATATTTACACCGATTTAAAATAATTATTCCTAACTCATTTTGCAAATGCTCAGGCACTACTGAACAATCGGTCGAGCACGTGCTTTCTTCTCGACGCTAAAAGGTCCAAATTTGATAAGGAACACGATGCTAAGAGATGATCCATGGCCTCCTGTTAAACTTGGTAAACTTCTGCTTCGACCCCGCTTTAAGGGCTTCCATCATTTCGTAGATTCAATTAATTTTGTTTTTCCTTATTTTGTAATATTGTCTGTATATCTTCTTTTTGCTTTTATATTTCCCATTTTAATTGGTTTTTAAATCATTATGTATCTTTATCTTGCTTTGTGACAGTTCCACGTTTATTTGGTCAGACATTGTTTGATAAATCCTCACGTGTTCATTACTATTTTGTATAAATGCGTTTGTCATTTCTTTTTAACTGTGCATTTAATGTATGTACTATGCATATGTAATATGGAGCATGTTGAATGTCCTCCTCAGTCGAAGTACCACTTGGAAGAAAATAAGCACACACAAAACATTTTATCTAACTCAGGAAACTTCAAGACATATTCATTTCCGGTGATATGAAAAATGCAATGCTTGCCCCGAAGCAGAAGTAAGAAAGTGATCCGATAATTCTCTCATAGATCTCCCATACACAATGGCACAATCCCCTTAGTAGTATCCTCTGGATTCTAGATCAATTATTCTGCCTCCAAATGGGGCGCGATAGGACGTGTAAAATCGCTTTCTCTATCCTCATTTATATACAACTATAGCCGGTTAGTGTTTAATGCCTTGGAATTTGGAAAGAAGTCCCTAAAATTAATGTGATCCGTTTAAATCAGGCCTTAATACTCTGGATCTTAAGAGATTACTTGATTAATTCGTTTTGTGTGGTGTTTCAATTTTGTATGGACGTAGCTGCTTCAATTAATTTGTTTTCTTTATTTAACTCCTTTAGTTTCTTGTAATACCATAGGAGGAAGTAATATATTCTACCTTTCGAACTTGCATTATTACCGGAAATACATAAGTTAAGTCCTGAGTAATAAATTTAACGATTTCGTTTCCTCCACTCTCCTTTTTTTTCTTTCAATTTTTTTCCTTGATGGACACATTCTATCAAGTTTCTCCTTCTACTCAATGGTTACTTAAAGTTTTTTTTTTTAATTTATTTATTATATTAACCAAATTGTAGCAACTGTTGGCCGTTAGAAGTGATCAGATGTATGTAATTGTTGGCTTATCGGCCAGGGAGTATCCAAAAAAAACACCAAACATTTTTTACTTCAAACCCGACGTTTCGGCAAACATTGTTAACCTTCTTCAGGGGCTATTTATAAAGAAAAAATATACAAATAAGAATATAGCTAGTACAAACGAGCAATAGAAATAAAACAAAAGAACCATAAAAATATAAAGCAGTAGTAGTAAAATAACTAAACAAAATACCAAGGTAATTACACAGATACATAATTTGGGAAAATAGTAGCAAAGTTACAGACCTTAAAGTAAGAGAAGTTTGGAAGTCTTGTCACAACCTTGATTATGTCTATAGTTATGAGTATACTGCCAGTGAAAGGTTGAGAAGGAAAAAAACCAGGTAATGGAGGGGGGAAGTACTGTTAGGAATTGTTGGTAGTGAAGGGTTAGTCCCTGAAGAGAGAGTGGATGTGTGTAAGAGATCTGTGAATAGGTGTATTCGTGATAAATAAATATATATATTTATATATATGTATTTTTTTTTTAAATTAAATTAAAATGTAAAGGTTATTGGAATATACATCGGATTATTGGGAATAATTTACTAGATAGATAGGAGGAAAGGGATTAGCGGGGAAAAAATATGTAGGATGATGACGCTCAGGGCTGGGTGAATTCAAATATGTCTACTTTAAGGAATGGAGGATGTTGTAGAGAGATGAAATGATTTCTTTGTCTTTTTGTGGTTCATGGGATTGTGGTGTAGGTGAATATGTATTGATTCTGCTAGGAGGCGTTTTGTGTGATTAGGTTGTGTTGTTGAAATGGATGGGTCAAAGGAATGATTTAGGGATAATGCATGTTTGGAAAGGGCTGTGATGTCTATTTTTTTGGAGGTGATGTCATATTTATGTTGTTTTAGTCTTTTGTGTAAGTATTGTGAGCTCTCTCCTACATACGTGGCATTGCAAAGTGGTGTAGTGCATTTAATGTTGTATACTGTGTGGGTTTTGTTGAGTTTAGGGATAGGATCTTTTAGTTTGGTGAATGATTTAGCAAGTTTAGTAGTGGTGGTGAAGCCTGTGATGAGATTGGGGATATGTTTTTTGAAGGATTTGTTTATTTTTTGGGAGAGAGAGTGGATTTGTGTAAGAGATCTATGAATAGGTGTATTCGTGATGTTGGTGGAATTACTAGTGTGTGGTGTGTGTAATGCTGGTGTCAATGCTTTTTTGATTATTTTGTTTATGAGGTGTGAAGGTAACCGTTGGAGGACAGGATTTTTCTCGATTTTTTGATGTTTTCATTGTGAAAGGTGGGATGGGAGAGTGAAAGGGCACGGTTCACTAAATTTTTTGCAGTGTTGACTTTTTGGTGGAAAGGGTGGTCAGATAAGTAGTGAAGAAGTCGTCCTGAGTAAGTCGGTTTCGTGTACCAGTTATAAGTTAAAGTGTTGTCTGGATTCCGGATTATGATCGTGTCGAGGAAGGGGAGGCTGTTGTTTTGTTCTCTTTCGATTGTGAATTGGAGTCTGCTGTAAGAGTTAAAATGGTGTAAGATTAGGGAGATGTCGTTGGGGTTGATGATGAGGAATAAATCGTCAACATATTTGTGAAATTGAGGTGTCAATGTCCCTTCACTACCAACAATCCCTAAAGGTACTTCACCCCTCCATTCCCTGGTTTTTTCCTTCTCAACCTTTCACTGGCAGTATACTCATAACTATAGACATAATCAAAAAAGATGTGACAAGACTTCCAAACTTCTCTCACTCTAAGGTCTGTAACTTTGCTACAATTTCTCTAAATTATGTAACTGTGTAATTACCTTGGTATTTTGTTTAGTTATTTTACTACTACTACTTTTTATTTTTATTGTTCTTTTGTTTTGTTTCTATTGTTCTGTTTATACTAGCTATATTCTTATTTGTATATTTTTGCTTTATAGATAGCTCCTGAAGAAGGTAGATAATGTTTGCCGAAACGTCGGGTTTGAAATAAAAAACACTTGAAAAAATGTTTTGGTGTTTTTCTTGGATACTCCCAGGCCGATAAGCCAACAATTAGATACATCTGATATTATATTAACTGTATTTTACAAATACAATTAAAAAATATACCGAGTAAATATGACATTGAATTGTTGCATAGCGGCACTGTACGTTGTTAGTAAACCATTCCCGTATTGTTACATTACGGAAATATCAAGTTTCTTGGAGATTAGCTTTACGAGCTTTTTGGAATATTCTCGAAAACGTTATGACGAATTTTTTTATACTTGGAATGTTTCACCGCACATATAAAATCGTATGCTTATTTATTTGAAACATTTTTCCAAAAATATTGATTTTAGAAAGGTTGTGGGGGGGTCTGTCAGTTAGGTATTCATTTTAAACTGCACAAACTAAGGTTGGTTTTTACATAAGGCCGCTTAAGTGTACAAGTATAACCCCTATCAACTTTTTCTATAGCAGCCCAACCAAACGTTGTAAACGTCGCCATTTTATAGAAAATATATTAATAAAATTTGTATTTTATGGAGCAAGAGAAAGTCATATGAGTGTTTCAAACTCAGGTTGGTTACTTAAGGAACATCACACAATGTGTTGGCGGCGGTATATCGATTTAGAAAATTTCGTACTATCGCAATACTTCCTCTTTCTAAATAATAGTAAGATAATAAACCAATTTTCTGTTTGTGTGTGTGTTTGTGTGCGTGTATATATATGTGTGTTTCTATGGAAATAACCAAGTTAAAGGAATATTATGTTGTGGAGTGTATGGAATTCTTTCTCAAATAACAAGAAATATAGTAGCTCAGTTCCGGTATTTGGTTGCTACAGCTTTATACAAGATGGCACTACTGTCTGTCTCATAAATCACATTAAAAGGGTTTAGTGTTTACTAGTTTTGAAGATTTTGCAGCAGAATGGGTAGGTGAAGTTGGTCGGAGAAAATAAATGATTCTTTAATACGTTTATACTTGGTATAATACTTAGTGTGTGTGGTATTTATCTGTGTAATATTGTTAATTTTCTTTTGGACCTTCAGCTTGTGATATATACTGTCTAAATAATTATTATTAAATCTAATTGATAGTATTGGTCTATTGTCTACCAATAGGATGTGTTTCCTTCCGTTTAGCTACGTATAAATAAAGGAAAAATATGTTGTTGATACATCAACCTACAAGAGGTTGTTTATCAAACAAGGATTTATGAGAGAGAAAAGTTTCTGACAGAAAACTAGGGGAGGGTTATTAGCGGAGTGGAGGAACTTAAAATGCGCCCTACAATCAACAGAATACAGCCTATCTCGTGAATAGTCAAAACTTAATATTTCGTTAAAGTGCCACCAGGAGACCTGAGGATAAACTTTTCGTAAAAATCGTTCAACCGGAAGTGCCACTTTACTGAAAGGTTTTTTTCAATTTTTTGTGATTTTCTCAAAAACGGCTCCAAAATTGAGATTGTGAGAAAATTCCATAAAGCTTTTACCGTTAATTGATTTTCTTCAAACTTAGTATTCTAGAAATGTTTCTAAGTATGTTATTATGATATAAATGGTTGAACCGTTTATTATTCTAAGAGACAATTTAGTATTGAGCAACTTTTGGGCTATTTTTAGAAAAAAAAAAAAACTTTCAGTGCAGTCGATAGTCGTGGGAGACAAATTTTGATCGGTACTTTAGTGCGGGGTGCGAGGGTGTTATCCAAACGGAATATCAAGTTTTAGCCTTTCTTTTGATGATATTCTGATCTCTCTCTCTCACCACAAACACACACACACACTCAATCAAGAAGTTATAATAAAAAAATAATTAAATTCAATAAATCATTAAATCCCTCTGTGTTAAGGGGCAAGCTCCCCATTCCATATGACGGGCATAATTTAATCACCTTCCAAACTACGAACATCTAAACAATTCTTCAGGAAGCTCTATTGGTAAACTGGGGATAAAGCATTTTGTTGTAAGCACTTATACACGAGCGGAAGAGCGGTTGGCTTCTTTACTTTGGGTAAATGGCGCTATTGGATATATAGCCCAATTGGGTAAGCTATATAAGTAGTATGTAGATAGGCTAAAGTATCCTATACAAGTGTGTGCGTGAGTGTGTGTCTGTTTATGTATATGGTATGCATACATTACCAAGTGTTGCTCTCATATAAGCCAGTGTTTACCCTGTCATCCCTGAAGGTAGAGACAAGCTGCTCTATCTATCGGATGTGCGGCTAACCAATATGACCGAGGGGTCTCTTTCCAATTTCGATTTGCTATCTCTCTCTCTCACACACGCACACACACTCGCACAGTGAATTTGTATGTGTACTTTAATCATTCCAGTTAAATTAAACAAATTTAATCAATAAGTAATTAATTTTAAATGTATTATTGGTTATCACAGATAAAACTTTTAAATAATTAAAACAAATTGGTGCCAAACCTTACACGACTTTTCATACACAATTACATATTGTAATAATGTACTTGTGGATAAATTTTCTTGTAATTGAGAATTTTCACTAACTGATTAGTTGGTCTAAGTATTACATATAAATATTGTTGGGGGAGATTATACTTATTGGTTATTGAGGTCATAAGGACTTACCTTCTGATATTGCAGAACACCAGCAGTGCATCAATGGGTCTCAACATTTGTTAAGGCGGTTTAAAAGTAAGCCTATTTTTTGTCATGCAATTATGGTCCTAAATCCCCTGCATGTTTTCTAGTGCTTGTTCGAGGATCAGCTTCTCCTAAAACAGTTGGGTGAAGGGGCCGTAATGCACCCACCTTGTTTTACTTTCATCCCTCATATCACCTTCCCTGAAATTTTTTAAACCAAAACTGTGCAACAAGAATTGATAAAGCATTGGCCTTCTCAACTTAACAATTTCTCGAGCTGCAGCTTTTTTTTAAAATAATGCTTCAATATCGCCCGAATTTCAAAGTTTACTTCACTCATTTTATAATTTTTTAAAACAACTCATATGGTCAAACTTCGACTAAATACTGTTACATACTGAAAAGTTAATGTAAAGTAATCAGTATTAAGTGACCAATGTTATGTTTATATGAACAGATTATTCAACTAAATGGAAGACAGAACGTACAGATTTTTAATACACCATATTGCTTATCACTTTTATTGGAAACATTTTAGAGGTGTTAGCTTTCTTCTGAAGTATCACTTCAATGCAATGTGAAGTTCTTCCAACAACAAAAATAATAGTGTAGATTAGAAGCATTGCTGGAATTCCAGTATTGAAGGATATCAGTTAATTGGACGTGCGGCTTTACAGAACTGTGATTTTTGAGTTTTGTTTTGGAATGCCAACTGCACACAGATATCTAACTGCACACCTTTATTTGAAACATTTTCTCTCATTTTCTCATCAATATTGGTAAAACATTGATTTCAGAGGAAATATATAATGTTGGATTTCAAAAATTATTAGAGGTTTTGTTTAATGTTATGAACACGTTCTATTGGACTACAATGTAATCACTTCAGATTGCTCATCCTGCCTAGGATGAACCAACATGTAACTCCACTGAGTACTAATTTACAGATTTGTTGAAAATTGTATTAATTGCAATAAGTTGTGAGTTTTACGATTTTTACTTCTTCTTTCTCAAGTAGAATTTTATTTTTATTTATTTATTTATTTTTATAAATATTTTGCTTCATCTATACATAGACAAGATAAATAAGTTAGCCGATGAGGGCGATAGATGGGTAAGGATTAAGGGCGAGTTAATGTACAGAAAAGGGATTCACGGGTCACATGTTAGCAAGGGCCGGCCCTTCGCTAATCCCCTCTATCGACCCTTTTATTATTTTATTTATTTATTTTTTGTATACAGCGCCCCAGCAGTACTTTATTGGAAATATGTAATTTCACACTAAATAACTAACTGTATCAGTGAAATATTTTGTCAGCCCGATCTGTATAATACAATATACTAGTTTATTTGTTACAGGAATTGTCAATATCACAGATATTTACTGTGACAGCCTGCTTCTTTTCGTGGTCATCGACCGGTTTCGGGCTATCTAAACCGTTTGGAGCCATCAGGTAATTACTGTGATATATTATTTTTGAATCATATTGTTCGCACAAACAAACAAACACAAACACACACACCACACACACATACACACCCACACACACACACACACACACACCCACACACCCACACACACACATCCCACCCACACACACACACCCCACACACACCCACACCCACACACACACACACACACACGCACACACACCGCTAAGAGAAAGTAAGAAAAAATCTGGTGTGAAGCATTCTCATCACTTTCTCTCACTCCCGTTGCTACAATTATATAATAAATGAGATACGTTTTGGAACAAAATCCAAAAAACTCAGAAACCTATTATGTACAGTTTCAATTCCGGTTTACCAAATTTCTTCAAATAGCAGTGATGGTAATATATATTATTATATAGATGGTATATTGTATTGACCTGGTACTCTATAGGAAAGCTGAACGCTACTGTTCCCTGCAGAACCCCCCCCAAAAATCAATTTTTCTAGAAAAATGTTTTTACAAAAAAGTGAGATAGGTTGAAGCCGTTCCAGAGAAAATCACGAAAAACATTCACTAAAGTCGCTCTTCCGGTTCACGGATTTTGCCGGAAATCTTTGTGTCTGACACGGCAGTACCTAAACGGAATATCATGTTTGAGCTTCCTTCGACTTTTTGTTTTGGAAATATTCTGTTAGCGCGCGCGCGCACACACACACACACACCATTCGCTAAAAACAATCTTTTTTTTGATTCAGGTGGCTCAAAGATAAGATATTTCCGGTGAAAACTCAATTTCGAAAATCTGGGACGATCGCCATACTCTTACTGGGAGTAACAGAAAGTAATAAAATATGTATTTTGGCACAGAGTTCAGTCACCAGATCCGAAAAGAATTGCAAGGTAATAATAATTAGTTATATTTTTTTACTTTCTCTTACTCCTAGTAAGAGGAAGTATTGTAATCGTGTCAAATTTTCGATATCGAGTTTTCACCGGAAATATCCGTTTTGAGGTCCCCTGAGTCCAACAAGTAGTTTTCTACCAAATGGTACTTGAAAATATGGCTGGGTCCACAATGCTGGCTAACATTTCAACTTGGTTGAACCAACAAGTGTGAGTCTACAGAAACATTTCGTTGAAGTGAACTCTCTACACGAACTTGGTGAATTAGCTCTGACGATGGATGAATATCCGAAACCGGTCAGGAACATAACTAATATGCATGCTACGACGGATAAAATACCAAATGGTCTCTGTGTTTGTGTGTGTTTGTGTGTGTGTGTATTTGAACAGCATAGCTCAAAAAAAAAAAAAACCGTGAATGTTGAAAGGTGATATTCCGTTTAGACATCGCCATGGGAACAGTACGTTATCTGTCAAAATTCCTCAACCGGAAGTACCACTTTACTAATTGGTTTTTGTAATTTTTTGCGATTTTCTCAAAAATGGTTCCGACGATGTTCTTAAAACTTGGTATATTAACTACGCATACAACGAGTTACAACTTCTATTTTTAACATTACTCCCGAAAAATTAATTAAAGGGCACTTTTGGGGTAGGGGCGTGTTAGGTTTCCATCTAAAGTGCTATTTCGTTTTATTAGACAATTCTGTCATCTAAATAATGTTAGAATTAAATATATTGTTGAAATTCCGAGTTTAAAAAAAATCAGATAACCGGAAGTACTTTACCACTTTACTAAATGATTTTTACTCTTTTTCGCGATTTTCTCAAAAATAGCTCCAACGATTTACTTGAAACTTCTTATATAAACTAAACATGCAAAGATCTACAACTTTTATTTATTTTTCATTAAATCGTAAATTCACATTATTTGCATACAAACCAACCATGGCCACTTTACATACGAATAGCCGTGGGATACGATGACTGGTAGCAATTTGGTAAAACGAGTGCCATCAAACTGGTTGGTATGGCTGCACCGGTTTCCCACCAGCCAGTAATGACCACCACACGACAAAAACTGTAAACAGGGCAACAAATCATAATAATTCTAGAAAACAATTAATCAACAGCTGGTATTTTCATCTGTAACCTCTCATCTAGTACTGAGGCACAACATCCTCTCGTACTATACAACCTTTTCACACATACTGTCCTCGCTCTCTCTTACACACACACACACATACAGCCAGAAGTGTCCACTTGGCCGGAACTCATGCAGCGCTCTAATAGTCTATATTTTCGAATTGTGTTTTAACACTACACTAATTTACTGGGATTTCTATTCAACTAATTTACTAAATAATACTCTGCTGTTGCTCTAAAGGAGTAGATTTTGAACAAAATATCTCAACGGTGAAAAATCACAGCAAGATCAAACTTGATATTTCGTTTACCTACATCCGTTAGGTCCGACAGTAACACTTTTGAACGAGATCTATCAACCGGAAGTGCGATTTTACTGAATAATTTGTCTTCCTTTCTCTTTCTCCTAAAGTAAGAAGAATTGTTAGGATCGTGTCAGATTTTCGAAACTGAGTTTTCACCAGAAATGCATGTTTTGAAGTCCGCGGAATATGAAAATAATGTTTTTAGCGAATAGTCTGTCTGTCTGTCTGATATCTCAAAAACGAATACTCGCAGCAATCTCAAACTAAGTATTCCGTTTACGCACTACCACCGCATCAGACAAGAAGATTTCGGGCAAAATCCGGAGTGCAAATTTACTGAATATTTTTTTAGTTTTTCGTGATTTTCTCGAAAACGGCTCCAACGATATTCTTTAAACTTCATATACTATATACACACATAAATACGTAACAGTGGCAAAGTTTGAAGTATGCTGAATGTTCTCTGACTTGAAAAGTTTCAAATCAAAGGATAATCATTTCTATAGAGAATAGACAAAGTTTAAAGAAAATTGTTGAAGATTATTTTGGAGAAAATCGCGAAAAATGAAAAAAACAGTGAAGTCTAAATTCACACTTTTGTTGATGAATTTTTGACAGTCAGATACGGTGGTGGGGATATCAAACGGAATATGAAGTCTAAGCTTCCTGTGATTAAACGTTTTAGTGATATATATTTTGATCCCTCAGAAACGCACAACAGTGCCACTGTTAGCAGCACTGGATTCCAGTTCTCCCCACCATTGATAGAAAAATATAAAATGTGGTGAAACCATCACATGGCTTCTGTTCTTCTAGTCTTTCTTTTTGCAGCCATAATATTTGATTTCTCTGTTTTCTATTTTCTTAATGAAATAAATAAAAAAAGATTACTTTTAAAGTTTTATCTTTCAATACTTTGTGTGTCTCAAAGTCTCAAAGTTTGTGAAATATTATGGAGGGCAGAGATAGAGTTAATAAAGAACTTTAATATAATCAGATTATGGAAGTAATTTGACAAAGAAGAAATTAACATCAACTCCTTAGCGCCACCAAAGTACATAATATGTGTTGGTATAATGATTTATGATATCCTGAATACACTATATATTATGTATATGTAGTAAACAGCTTATAAACATTCATTATAAATGTTGCTTATACGCATATGTTCACAACGACGTGTACTTCAGAGAGAGTGAGAGAGAGGCAGCTGACTTCACCAAGTTGAGTTCTCTAAATTTTCTCGCACGATTATTATTGCAATATTATGTAATATGACATCGATATAAGGTGAGTCTAAATTGACTGAATATCTGTGAAAATACTGTATTTATTTTATGAATCTCTATTAGTGAGGAGGTTCATAACCAGAGGTGGATTAGTGACAATTCCTTCTTTTTTTAAAAAAAAAAAAATATATTATTTTTACATTCACTAAATCGAACAGAACGTTTCAACCGAATGAGATCATAATAATAATAATGTGTTTATTAAGAAAAATACTGCATTAAATTATATTTCTTCCATTTTTTTTTTTTTACAAACAACAGAATGCATGAACCTTGGTTCAACTGAAATTAAATTCCTCCACCAAAAATTATCTATATTTAAAAGCAGATAGGAGATACTGGTATAACTTTTTCCAGTCCTGACCATTAAGTAACATTACTAGTTCAGTCCGTGAGAGCACATCCCTTCCAAAAATCCTTCGCCCAATATCTTTTAATATGGGGCACAGCCACATTGCTAATGAGATCATTTTCATCTAATATTTATATTTAGCTCTTTTTGTCAGTTTTTGGAAAAGAAAAAACTGTATTTGCTCTTTGCGGAGCAGAACAAGGATAAACTTTGGCAGGAGGACAATGGGATGGGAGACTCAGCAGACAAGTTAGTCCAGGTGTAGCTTCTGTTTTGCTCCTAATGAGCGCAACACTGTGTGGTAATTAAACAAGATTTGTAATAAATACTTTACTATCATATTTTATTATATTTTTATATTATATATAATATTTTTACTGCAACAGTAAAAACTATTTCTTTATTTCTATTGCAGCAATGGGTGCTCACAGGGTGTGCTGCGAATTTTGCTGTAAATGTTGACACTAAGATTCACTAAGATTTAAAAAAAAAGGAAGGGAGAATTAAAAGGTATTTAAGTGAACCAAGTTGGCTCTACATTGAACCATTTAGTTATAATTAGATGAATATAAAAACTACATGGAGATCATCCCACGATAGAATTCGAAGCTGTATTGTTCTGCAGCAGTTTCTGGAAAGTAGACACTTATTTTCAAAACGTTAAAATAAAAGTTACAATATTACCTGAGCCCTTTTGTAATTTTTGCAATTTAACTGGTGAGTTCTTAAGTTGAAATAAGACACCAGTTCAACTAGTTCACTAGTATCTAAAAACAAACTGAATTTCATTTTTTTAAATCTATAATATATAAAATTGATTTAATAATTTAAAAAATTCAAAAATTAAGTTAGCTGATCGTATAAATTAAAAACAGCTGATTGAAATCAATCATTATGTATTTTGTGTTTTTGTTTTGTATATTTAACCAAATCAAATTTAAATAAATTTACCTTTTTATTCTTCCTTGATTTTCCATTCAGATATTTCCCGACTTTCCTTCCATTGTTTCTTGCAATTTTGAAATTTTTACTCTTTTAGTTTTCTTTCCTTTGTTTCTTCCTTCTTCAATATATAAAAACCCAGACTGGAGCACCACGTTCCAGAATTCATATGCTTTGTGGAAATTAAAATAAACGACAAAGCGTATACAAATTCTAAAACGCGGCCCCCCTTAGTTAAAAAAAATAAAAAATACAAAAATTATACGAATCAGAAGAAACCGATTTATTTCTATGATTTTCTTTAACTGCAATTTTTATTACAAAATTCTAATTGAAATTTTTTTTCTTGAAAACTGGAGTTTTGGTTTATTTTCACAGAAACTGGCCAAGAAAGTTTTGCATACTGCAGGATTTTGTATTTCTGAACTTTGTCCGGTAAATTATATTGCATTTCTTTGTTTTGTATGACCTTTGAAACGCGTTACATTTGATTTCCTGACAATGTGCTCATTCACTCACTACTTGTTAGAGATTTTGATCAGTTGAGAAGTTGAGCTGATTGCTGCAGTTGAAAATTTTTTTGTTGATTGCGTGTAAGTTGAAAAGGAAGTGATTTTACCGTGAATTTAAACAGCAATGTCACGGCACACGATTTCAGCTCCAGAGTGAGTTCGCATAGTGACTTTAATGCAACATGGTCAAATGATACAAGCCGAAGTAGCTCAAGTGGTGCGATGCAATCAAAGTGACGTTTCCAGACTTTGGCGGAAATTTCAACAGACACAAACCATAGCTGGTAAGCATAGGATAGGTCGAACACGCAAAATAACCGCTGCTCAAGACCGATATATCTGTATTTCCCGCTAGGAGACAACCTAGGAGCACAGCAACCACCTTACGGAGAGAGCTTCGAGAGGCTACAGGAGTCAATGTGTCTACACAAACTGTTCGAAATCAACTCCACAATGTAGGACTAAGTTCTCGAAGGCCACCACGCCTCGAATATCGCCACAGACTTCAGCGTGTACAATGAGTAAGAAGATATGAAAATTGGACCTGGGAACAATGGGCCCAAACGTTATTCACAAATGATGTACGCATTCGTTGCATCCAGATGACAAAAGTATTCATGTCTGGAGGGCAAATGGTCAACGTTTAAATGAAGCTTTCATTGTTGAACGCTACCAGCAATGTGGTGGTTCAGCACTCTTCTGGGGAGGAATAATGATGGGACGCCGCACACAAGTAGTCCACATTCAGGGCAATATGATGTCACAAAAATATGAGAACATCGTCCTTGAACCCATTGTTCGTGGATTTAGAGCTAACATTGGAGCAGATTTCACTTTAATGGACGACAACGCTCGTGCCCACCGCGCACAGTCTGTAATTAGGTTCTTGAAAAGCCATGGTATTCAAAGGATGATCTGGCCACCATCGTCTCCTGATTTGAATTGCGTGGAACATGTATGGAGATTACTGATAACAGCAATTTCCAACGGCCCCCAACCACCACGAGCTCTACAAGATCTTATGCCTGCTACCACAGAGGAATGGGACAATCTTCCGCAAGATGTACTGGATACCCTGGTATTGAGCATGCCAGACCGCCTCCAAGCCTGTCGCAGGGCTCATGGAAGCCACACACATTACTGGTTACACAGAAAATTGACTTTTGTTGTTTAAGGATTACGTGAGCTTATGTTTACATTTCTGTATGACAAAATTTTCATTTTTTCCACATTGGCTCATGTGCTATCTCTAAGATAAAGCGTTTTTTTGTTTGTTTATACTGTACACTATTATAAGATAAACAATGTTGTATTATATTTGGTTCAGAAATACAAAATCTTGAAATATGCATAACTTTTTTTGACCAGTGTATTATATTTGTTTGTTTTTAGGACATACAGTTTACATAAATATGACTACAATATTGACCAGCTGGCATGTCAAATGTTGAGTCCAACATTGCAGATCTTCCAGCCTGAAATATATTTTTCCAGATATATGATTCAATTAAAAAAATCTAGTTGACACACAAAGTTTTCAACTCAAAATCGCTGGAGCTGCTTTTTGAAAACACATAAAAAACTAGAAATAATATTCGTATTTTGATCAGTAATCAAGTTTGGGAGTGGTTGCAACTATTCTTTTTTGCGATATTGTGTATAGAAAAAGTAAAGTAAAACCTATTTTTAGGCGGGCTCAACGTCTAACTACCAAATTAGGTGTCGTGGACGAAGGCGGAAGCACCTACTTTACTGTTAACAATTTTTAAACAAACATAAAATTTACCAATTACACGCGGGCTTGAACTCGGGACCTCCCAGTTACAAGTCCGTGCTCATAACCACTACACCAACTGTAATATAGTGAATTATTCAACGGGGGTCCAATAAGATTTACATACAAACAAATCAGGCAATTAATTAAAATGTTAAAATTTAACACATTCAAGTTTTAACATTCTTCTTTATTAAAGAAAAAAAAATTAAGTAGAAGATAACTCTCTTTAAAATTTTAACAAGTCGGAAAATATAAAGTATAGTATGTCTGGGAAAACCAAGTCATATTAGAATGTAGTTGTCTAAAAGTTCTTAAATTCCCCATTTATTAAGGAAACTTGAACAATAATCATAGTAATTAAAAACACTCTGAAAAGGAAAAGTTGCTTAAATAAATTTATTCTGTAGACGCCATTATTTTAAATAAACTGCTTACGTTTGCATTATTTTATCAGGTATAAATTTTTGAAACAGCCGTTTTATTTTCATATTTTTCTCACTCGAAACTTGTACTTAATTTCCAAAATTTTGACACGTTCGCAATAATTTCTCTTACTCGAGATAGTAAATTTACGGGACTTTTGTAACAGTGTATTTTGAACGAGGTAATTGAATATTTTTAGAAAATAACATTATTTATCTTTATATTTTTCTCTCAGTTCAAAATATACGGTTCAATTTACTGTACGCTCATTTAGCAAACCGAAATTGTATTTTGCTAGTGGCAGCATAATGTTTCATATATCTCTTTCTTCTTCTTTTTTATGAAAATTGTCTTCAATTCATTTACTAGATTTTTTTTTTAGAGGGGAGAAAATTTTCTTTAAGGGCTTTTCCATTCTGTTCAGTGCTTATAAAGAAGATGTAAATAAATTTTTATATTCTTCTTTTGAAAGCACCCCTTATGGGCTTTTTGAATGCTATATAAGAGCATCACTTCATAAAAATTGGTTGATCATTTTTTGGGAGATATTTGTCATTTGTAATGAGAAACTCGATAAAAAGTTGACTTACTTACAATATTCTGCAACTGGAATGCAGTTAAAAAAAAATGTTGTGGTTGTATGATTGTACGTAATCGTCTTTAGTGGATGTTTCGGGAGTTTGGACGGAACAGAGAACTTAGGGTGAGATAAGTTGGACTTACCGTTTTATTGTATAAAAGTATTAGCACTGCAAGGACTTGACACTGTGTAATATTTAGAGTGAGAGTATATGGTAGTGTGAGAAGAAAGTGACAGACTAACTGGCAGAATGACGGTGTGAGACGGATGGTCGTTCGAATGGCGTTTGAATGAGAGTGAATCGACGAGTAAGCACTCGGGCGGCAGTACTGGTCCGTATTCCCTTTAACTTCTCCTTCCAATACCCAAATACTTCTCCTTAGATTGACCCCGCTGAGAGTCAATGGGAGGGGACATATCATGGAGATCTATTACAAACCAATAAATAAAAGATATGGCTGAAGAACAGCTTTCGGACACTAGCGAACTAAGATTCCCTAAGGCAAAATCTGTTGGCGTTTTTCACCAATGTATGTCTCCCTCTTAAAAAAAGTTGTTTGGTATCATTATGGAAGATTTTTATTATTGCGGAGGACCGCAGAATAAATGTAATTTCTCTTAATAATGTAATTATTTCTGTACATACACTATTGTCTTTAAAACTAAACCAATCGGGGGGAAAAAAACAGTCCTCCGCAATAATAAAAATCTTCCATAATGATAGCAAACAACTTTTTTTAAAAACACCCTCAGCGATTGGGTATTAAAACGTAGTAATCACAATCACAAGTGAACGATAAGTAATCCAGAATATTGAACAAATTTGAATCTAAAAATTTTCTATAAAATAAGTAGGCAGAAAATTAGAAAACCTAATTAAACGATCACCACGAGCTTTTTATTGATCTTTCTTGGACTTAATTAAAAAATTGATAAATGAAACGTGTTGAGAAGTTTAATATTCCCTTCTGGCTTTTATTTCAACTTTTCGTTGAGTTCATTTAATTTTTTTTTTTTCTCATTGGAGTAGATTTCTTGTTTTTCAAACAGTTAAATTAAATAAAATTTAATTGAAATGAGAGAAATAGAAACGTAAAACAAAACAATATGGTTCAAGAAATACAAAAGATATAAAAGTGTCACAGTGTAATTGTAATTCCAAACCACGTCAAAGTAGGAAGCAATCAGTTACAATAGTAATAAATCGCTGTAACAGTCCAGTGTAAAGAGATACCTTACAATTAGGAGATCCTACCTCTCACAATTGGCTAAATAAATCAGCTGATTTAAAACGAAATCAAGTAAAGCAATCCGTTAAAAAGAAACATTCAAAGTATTTTACTAAAAACATTAAAATCCCTGAGGATTCTATAAGCAATGTCCTATATAATGGAATAAAAGCGTTTTCTTGGGAAAATTTTCCACAACACCGCGGACGACTTCATGTTGCCGACACCTGCCACTCAACGCGCTTTATATACAACTCAACGGTTACCACCTCTGTCACGTACATCTGTACAAAACACAGTCGAACCCACCAAACTAGTCAAATTTGTATATAAGTAACTGTCCCTTCGCCACCCCAAAAAAAGGCCATCCATGTAGAAGAAAGAGGGAGGATCCATATCCTCTGGATCCCAAAGAGGGAGACATACATTGGTGAAAAACGCCAACAGATTTTGCCTTAGGGAATCTTAGTTCGCTAGTGTCCGAAAGCTGTTCTTCAGCCATATCTTTTATTTATTGGTTTGTAATAGATCTCCATGATATGTCCCCTCCCATTGACTCTCAGCGGGGTCAATCTAAGGAGAAGTATTTGGGTATTGGAAGGAGAAGTTAAAGGGAATACGGACCAGTACTGCCGCCCGAGTGCTTACTCGTCGATTCACTCTCATTCAAACGCCATTCGAACGACCATCCGTCTCACACCGTCATTCTGCCAGTTATTCTGTCACTTTCTTCTCACACTACCATATACTCTCACTCTAAATATTACACAGTGTCAAGTCCTTGCAGTGCTAATACTTTTATACAATAAAACGGTAAGTCCAACTTATCTCACCCTAAGTTCTCTGTTCCGTCCAAACTCCCGAAACATCCACTAAAGACGATTACGTACAATCATACAACCACAACATTTTTTTTTAACTACATTCCAGTTGCAGAATATTGTAAGTAAGTCAACTTTTTATCGAGTTTCTCATTACAAATGACAAATATCTCCCAAAAAATGATCAACCAATTTTTATGAAGTGATGCTCTTATATAGCATTCAAAAAGCCCATAAGGGGTGCTTTCAAAAGAAGAATATAAAAATTTATTTACATCTTCTTTATAAGCACTGAACAGAATGGAAAAGCCCTTAAAGAAAATTTTCTCCCTTCTAAAAAAAAATCCAGTAAATGAATTGAAGACAATTTTCATAAAAAAGAAGAAGAAGGAGATATATGAACAGTATGTGCGCACTAGCAAAATACAATTTCGTTTGCTAAATGGCGACAGTAAATTAACCGTATATTTGTGAACTGAAGAAAAAGTAGAAGATAAATTAATGTTATTTTCTAAAAATATTCAATTACCTCGTTCAAAATACACTGTTACAAAAGTCCCGTAAATTTACTATCTCGAGTAAGAGAAATTATTGCGAACGTGTCAAAATTTTGGAAATTAAGTACAAGTTTCGAGTAAGAAAATAAGTTTTTAGCGAATGGTTTATTTTTATGGGTGTGTTAGTTGGGTAACAAAATATCTCAGAATGAAAAATCCACTACACTATATGAACGTTTTGATTTAAAATCTATTAACCGGAAATGCAGCTTTAGTGAATGGATTTCTTTTTATTCTTTTGGAATTTTCTCATGGAAAAATGTGTGCATGAACAGAATATCTCAAAATGAGCAAATGAGTAAGAGAAAGTCGTGTGAGTGTTTCACACGAGATGTTTGTTTGTGATATATCAAAAGGTAGTAAGTACATTCTGTTCTACAATCAGCCTGGAATATCTTTATAGTAGTAGACAAAAATATTAGATTAATTGACAAAGTGAACAATAAAATCTATTATATAGGCAGACAATCAGCAGTTGACCTATAGACCGAGAGAGATGTCAACTTCTCTCTTTCCCTTTTCTCTATAGTTTATGCAAAAGTGAGTTTTGCAGAATGGGTTTCTGCAATGTTATAATTCTCCAATTGTTCAGTGAAAATGGAGAGAATTTCTATACAATAAACAATGTTAATATCGAGGGGACTTGTAAGATCCTGTGTTTGTATATATGCCAACAATTATTTGAGCATGTAATTTAACTAGCTTAGTTTATAATAATTGTATTTGTCCGTGTATAATAGGAATAATAAGATACCCAGCATAATAAGATACCTTTTCTCCCACCACTATTCGCGGCAAAGTTTAACTTCCATCAAAGGTTTGTTTTTTCTTTTTCCATGATAGCCTACTTCATTCTTTGGTCAACTTTTGGATTGGGGTGTTCGTTCATCGTCAGAATGTCTTAAATAAACATTATGACAAACACGGCATAAACAAAAGGTAAACAAGCACATAGAAAATACGCCGAGATAGACCTATATAGGCTAGTATATTTAGTACTGTGAAGGACTATGATATTCTGCGGCATAACATTGTAATTTTGACCAAGACATCTGGTGATGCGCGAAATATGTAGACTCGAACGATGAGAAACGGTCTAACAAGAAAAGGACAAAAATCTGGTCTGAAACAGCCACAACACTTTCTGGTACTGCGATTATTACAATTCTAATTGCGCCCTCTGCCGCGCTAAGGTCAACGCTTTACATTTAAGCCCAATTCACAAGTCGCCATAAAACCTTTAAAATTCATTTTTCTGGGAAAGACTTTTCAATTAATAGAAACAGGTTTGTAGATTTACAATTAAAACAAAAATTTAAACAGTTATTTTGTAAAGATGCAATTTTCTTCAAACTTGAATTCTAGCAGCACAGTATTTATTGGCACTTAATATTATACAACTGGTAGAACCGGACTTTATACTGAAAATGTTACTTTAAAAGAAAAGTTTAATATTGCAGCCAGAATGTAAAAATAAATTTTTCCAACAAATGGTATGAAACAAAGTGATTGGGTAATAGGTCTGTACAGTAGCCAGCAAGCGAAAAACAATCGTTCGATCTGTATTCGAGAAAATTGCACACAAAAGAAATCAAGAAATTCACACATCCGGTTGTAGGATTTTGACGTAAAAAAACTTCACAATATTGTATTCATTATTCATACGTCATAAAAAGGCTTAGCAAAAATAAACAGGATTAAATTAGTGCCTACTCCAAAATCCAGGTGACCTCTCTTGCTTTTCCGGCTGATTTTCTACTATATACATACGAGCGCCCGTGTACACACACTCTTACATATCCGCCAAGTAGTCTCCCTTGAGAAATACTATAACATGAGGGAGTAAACAGCACTGCGCAAGAAAGTACATTCAGTTGATGAAATACTGAATGATTTATCATTCTACAGGAAGGAGGGGTGAGATATAAAAACCACCACCCTTCAAAAACTTAACCCTCCAAGTCCGCTGAAAAAAAGAAAAAAGAAGTAGAGAAATAGTAATTCCTTATATTATATTTGTTGGCGAAGGACACTTCTATCAGGTTTGCCAACTTTTCTTCATTAGCACAAAAAAAATTCGTAGAACATAAAGACAAAATAAAAAGTTTTCGTTTTTTATTTTTTATTAGCTACAGTTTGAATATAAATTACTCAATTTACTATTCATGACTTTTTTTCAATTTTGAAGAACAACTTTTCCTCACCCCCACAATGAAAATTCAGATGACGTTTTCATGGCACAAAAAAAAAAGAAGAAATTGGTTAAACGTAAATAAAAACTACCTTGAAGGTGATTTTTTATTTGTTTACTTTCTCTTAGTGCTGTAAGAGAAAGTATAGCGAAAGGGTGACTAATTTTCCATGTCAAGTTTTTACCGGGTTTAAATGTTTGAGGTCCCTTGAGTATGAAAATGAGGATAAATGTTTATAGCGAATGATCAGTTTTGGTGTGTGTGTGTGCAGGTTTTTTTACATAATATCTTATAACTCTTGTAATTGTTCTGGTTTTCTATGTGCAGTGGACATCTATATAATATTGTGAAAAGACGTTTCAGAGGAAATTTTATTGTCTGTCACCCAAGATAATTTCTACAATTAATTTAAAACAAACAGAAAATAGAACACATATAGAATTTCACTTTTAATGCATTCCCAACACTCAAATAATATCTTTTTTAACCGGAATTCTTTGTTATATTTGACAGAAACTTGAAATGTTGGTTTGACAGAAAAATGAAATGACAATTCAGGAAAGCTGGCAGTGACAGAGAGGAAAGCCCAACGGGCGACGTCACCGGTCTCCCAGAGTCCATTCAAATGGATTTTCTCGGAAAAGTTGTCTTTAATACGTACAAGGATAACCACCTGTATGGTACAGACTGACATAATCATTCAAGTGTTTTTTGAGGAAAATTGCAAAAACCTGGAAAGTTTTGATCCAGAAAAATTACATTTCACTGGAAATTGCTAAATTACTAGAGAACAGTAGTGAGAGAAAGTAAAAATCAATAAATTGTAACTGAGTTCTCTCCTTGAAAATATGTAATTAAATCTATCTGAGAAACCACTATCATTTACCTTTTTTTTAAAAACCAGATCGCTAATTTAGCGGCGGTCTCATGCAGAAAATTGGATTATCTGGTTCATTAGTTTGGTATCAATATAGACAAATGGGTGGGTGCGGGGATTAAGTTGGGCGTTCTGGTTAAAAAGGGGAAAAATCTGTAGGCAGGGTAGAAAAGATTTTTTTTTCCTCTCTTGTCGTTAACTTGAGAGTTTTCCATGCACCAAATCACTGGACACTAAATTTGAATTTACTTCGGCCCTATTTACGAATGAATCAACTTTATTTGGAGAGAAAAAGCTGATGAAGAAATCAAATTTTGGAGGGCACAATTTTTAAATTTAATACACATATATCTGAAACTTTTTGCAAACATCTACTTTCATTAAAAAAAGTAGCAGTATCACAGTGGTGTGCAAAAGTGACGTCACACTTGGGCAAACTGAAGCGCCCGCTAGCGCTCTGTTGCGGACCACTGATCGTCACTATGCTCGACTAAAAATATGACCACTGTTTTTTCTTTGTGAGCTGTGTACTATATAGAACAGACAAGTAGTCTGAAAGTACTCTTTGGACCTCACTGTGAAAGTGGAAGCTAGAAAAAATAAAAGTAAGAAAAGGAATGTTTCGGCAAACAGATTGTATAGACGACGGAACCGGTGAAATTTGTACTTAGAAGTACAATTTCTAGAAAAAGATGCCAACTTTTTCAAACCCTGGGAGGGGGGTCTCAAAATGTGGATTTCTGTGAAAATTCAGTTAACAAAATATGTTGAATCCACTTCCTGTTAGAGAGCACTAGGAGTAGGAGCAGTAAAAAGAAGAACACTACAAAAAAATTACAGATAAATTGAGCGCTGACTAAAGATTAAATCTAATTAACTTAAGTAATGTAGAATATTTAGATACAGGGCTTAATTCTCATTCCCAAGTCTTCCGCTGGAGCGCCTCTGTTCCTTATATTTAAGTGATACAATGAATAAATTAAGAGAAGGACTTGAAGCTCGCTCACAACGACATACACACACACACACTCATAAACTAACTTAGAGCCAGAGTGTCTTAGCAGCTTTTCTGTGTTTTGCTCCTTCTCCCACTCTATAACATTTTCTCACTCTATCTCTTTCTGTTTTGTTGCAAAATAGTTGGTATGAAGTATAAGTTTTCAAAGAGAAAAGCGCAGAGTTTGGAACGCTTGCCTTTCAAATCATGTAAACCTTTTCAAATGACTTAGTAAAAGTAAGTGATAGGAATGGTAGATCAAGGGGAATTTAAGGGAAACCCACGTGGGCAGGGAGGCCCGGTTTGGGAAGGTATCAGTTTCAGCGAAATTTTCAAACAAGTAAATACCCTGTTATGGCAAAACCTTCTCAATCTCCCACCCTGGCTTCCCAACGTACAGTTATATCTATGTTTTTACAGTCCCCCATACCCCTCACAGTTTATATTGGTTGTAAGATTTTTAACAAGTGAAACGCTCTTGGCCTATAAATCTTTCTGCTAGTCTATCTCTTTCTTTATTTCTTTTAGCAAACCTTATTCCAACATTACCTTCTTCTTCAATTTTATTTTATTTTTTAACCTTCTATCCCTGCGGTAGGTGGAGTTATCGCGATCGCGTTCAATTTTCAAATAACAGTTTCCCCGGGAATTCTTGTTAGTTAAAAAACAAAACAAAACAAAAACGCAGCGAAAAATTCGCATTATCCCAGAAATATTCCAAAGATTTTCTTCAAACTTTGCATACTGATAACATACATAGGCCTGTTACTGTAATTGCCATAATATCTTCCTTGGTTTGGATTTCCACTGAAGCCCCATCTAAAGGCATTATATCCATTGATTTCCTGTAAATTAACTCTGAACAACTTTACGATCCTTTGGTCAATTTTTTTCCCAAATAATATCTGGATTATGACATCTTTTTTGTGGTCTGAATCAAAGGCCTTCTGTGACTAAATGAAAATTAGTTGTAGAAGAAATATTTATAATCCTTAGATTTTGGAAATTTGAGAGAAATTAGACGTGAAGTCCATTGAGTGTTATTGACCCAATTCTGCTTAAACCTATTAGAGACTATAGTAGAGAGGAGACTGATTGGTCTATAATTCGGGTTATATCCTTTCTATCTCCTTTTTGGGAAAACATAATAAGTTTTGCTGCAATCCATTCTCCATGTATCTCTACTTTCGCTAGCAATTCATTAAACAGTCTGGCCGAAAAAAAAATACACAGTCTGTCCTCCAGTTCTAATGAGCTCCATGGATACGCCATTCAAGCCTATTCTTTGCCTCACTATATGTAAATCGTAAAATATTTTGCGAGTGTAGTGTCGTCGGTCTGTGTGCTCCCATTTACATCAACACTAATCACCTATGCTGCTACCACTTTATAATTGCTAGCTGTTGAACAATTAAATAAATAAATGAATAATAATTAATTAATTTTATGCAAATCGCTGTAATTCCGCGACATACATGCAAGTTACATCATACACACATCATATTTTGTTTATATTATTAAATAAACATAAAACAAGATATGATTGATTATTGTGCTATGCCGATAGGGTGGTGTGGAATAACAGTCTGTATACTGCGAATTTTTGTCTGTTTGTTTATTATATATTCTGTTTGCCCATCATATTTTTGTAAATTTCAATTTTTTTTTCTCTCCATCATCGCCTTTTTATTTGTAGCTCGGGTGTAAACAAGGACATTAGATAGTAATGTTTACATTGGCTGGTTCATGTTTGTTTGTGTCTAGTTGATTTACGTACGCTTCATTCTCTCCAGTTTTCATTCTGTTCTGGATATGTTTCTATGCATGTGTGTGCTGCCTTGAACACAGTGACAGGAAAGGTTGAACACATTAACCCAAACCAATAATATAAATTAGTTTTATGGACATTTTTAGTGCCCTTTTTTTGTTGAAACAAATATATATTTATATAAAACTCATTAAAAAGCTCATAATAAAGTTGTAAATAAAAGAAGGTGCTTTTCATTTAGTTTTTCTTTTCGTTTACACCAAAGAAGTATGTGAAAAACACATATATTCCATTAAATTCATATAACCAACAGCCACAGCACTGGGTTTGTGTGTCTATGTGTGAATGTAATTGCATATTATTTAAAAAGAAGATAAATTCAGTGGAAGTACAGCGGCTAGCCGTTTGGAGTGCTGGTGTGGCAACAACTCAGTTACTATGCCTTTGAACCACTCGGAAGGCCGGCATTAAACCAGTGGCTACCAGAGCGCTACCTCCTTGAGTGAAGGATAGACATGAACCACACTGCCTTCTCCAAAACACCGACCCATTATTATCGTAAAATGCCCACACTCTCAAATAATAGGTTTTAGCGAACATATACCAAAGGAAGAGCTACGGCGGTCTATAGAATTAATTTCCAACTGAATCCCAGTTTGCAAATACTTATTATACTTGTAGATGACTTGTACTTATAGATTTCTTTTGGTTTTATGAAAAATAGATTGAGATATATGAGATAATAGATGAGATAATTTGTAAAATCATGGGTTTGTTTTTCGTACATTATGGGAAATATTAATAAGAAGTATAACTCTTTGCAAATTATATTTGTTATCAATATTTCTTGCAATTTATTTTAACTTTCTCTAACTCTAAGTAAAAGAAAGTATTGCGATCGTGTGACAGTTTCGAAATTGAGTTTTCAGCGGAAATACATTTTTTGATTTGAGGCCAACTGAATACAAAAAAAATGTTTTTTTGTGAAAGGTCTCACACACACAAAATCGCAGGAAGCTCAAACTTGGTATTCCGTCTCGGTACTATCAACGCATTAGGCACGAAGGTTTCGGACAAAATCCATAAACCAGAAGTTCAGCTTTACTGAAGGTTTTCTCCCAGTTTTTCACGAGTTTCTCGAAAACGGCTCCAACGAGTTTCTTTAAAATTCGGCTATATCTACCTCGTCGATAGTAAAGATACTCTAGGCCGACCAATAAAGAGCTGCCATCTCAGCATGCTCCTGCTTTTTGGCCCTTATCTGTAGATTACCATTCAGCGCTTTGTTATTCCTGTTTATTCCCCATCCCTTAGGAATTAAGGATAGTATAAGAATTTTGCTCTTTATGGAAAATCTGCCAACTGAACTGCTAGGCTTTGCAGGAAGAGAAAGTCAACTAAATTTGCTCTGTGCAAGCCTATGCTATCACACTGTTTGACAAAAACATCCTGATAATGAGCGAACGCCCGAAACCGGTCGGTGACCGCAGAAAGAAGCAGGCTAACAGGAAAAATATCTCAGATGAAGTGTTGTCCAGCTTCAGGTTTTAGTAGCTGTGTTATTCTTGCTTATCACTATATACCTGTTAACCCTTTGATTTTGATTATACACCAAGAAACAAATTTATAAAGCTCGATAAATTCCACAATTGACTGGTTTAATAGAATTTTAATTCCATTAAAAATACAACGATAAACAACTTTAGCGTACATTTTTTCGTACAAAACTTGGGCGGAGAAATAAAAAAATGCCAACATAAATTGAAGAGAATGAGAAATTGTGACTTTTTAAAAAACAAACATTTTTTTCTCACCAAACTTCACTTAAATTTATTATTCTTTTTAGAAAGTAGAGCGACCACCTCCTGGACGTTTTTAATTTTTGCTTATTCCAGCAGAAAACAAATTTTATACCAACTAATTATCTAAAAAAAGGGGGGAGTTATTTATTGAAAAGATGGTTTGGGCGATGAAAGTAAGAAAAGTTTCGTAAAGTTTTTCCAACACCCCAATACCTCCCCCCACCAGATGGAAAATTCAATATTACTTCAGTTTTCCCCCCCTCTTCCATCAGACCCTCTTTGCATAACCATTACTTCAATATTATTAGTGAGTAGTATAGAATGCGGTTTTTTTTTTTTTTACTTTCCCGCCTCTAAGGAAATAAAGAATTTAACAGGAAGCAAATGCCAATATGATCATCGTAAACGTGTTTGATATATACTGATATTTGCAACACCATCTGGTTTACTTTTCTTGACGCTCTCAATGATCCATCCCCCTCACCACTAAAATTTTCTTTTCCAAGTGTTGGCGGAAAAGCACGTTTATACGCATATTGGCGGCCATATATATTTTTATATATCTTTATAAATAAATAAACTTCCCCAGTTATTTATTTATTTATTTTTTACGCTGCTTTAAAAAAAAGAGAGGTTTTTTTATATGTTTATATTTGGGTAACTCTATAAATATTTACATAAAAACGTAAACGACTGGTATCCAGGTGGCCGTGCAAAAATGGCTGCTATATAAATATGAATATATAGTTGTATTTGGAATTTTGTGGCTTCATTTTTCCTAGTTGAAAATTTAGGAAGTATTTTATTTTCCTTTTCAGTTTTTATTTTGTTGTTCAGACTTTATTTATGGTGGCATTTGACAAATTATTTTCAGACTTGGAAACTTTAGTAAACTATCAGAAACTGCCTCTATCAATACACAACAAAGCTTGAAATAGTGTTGAACTTGAATACTGTTGAGCACATATTTATAGTTAGCATTTTAAGTGCAAAGAAAATCGTTTGGATTTTTAAAAAAAAAAAACAAAATATCTCTGAAACCTAATTGTTAAAGTAACACTTCCGCTGTACTGATGTTTGTTTTCACACGGCAAAGGTTATCTTTGCAGCTACTTCTCAACCTCCAAAATATGAACAAAAACAAAAAATCTATAAAAAAAAGATTTTTAACAAAACAAATATGTATAAAGTTAGAATGTACCTCATGTATAAAGAAAATCGAGGGAATGGCAAAACATTGAAGAAAAAACTGTTCCATAAAGTGGTACTTCCTGTTGACGGATTTCCGTGGGACTAAAGGAGTCCAGCAATTTTCATGTTTCGGATATTTTGATCTCCCTGCTCTACATATATACACACACACACACACACACACACACACACACAGACCAATCGTTACAAAAATAGTTGACGAAATGTTATCCTCCTGAAAATTGTTGACGAAATGTTATCCTCCAGAAAATTGTTGACGAAATGTTATCCTCCTGAAAATTGTTGACGAAATGTTATCCTCCTGAAAATTGTTGACGAAATGTTATCCTCCTGAAAATTGTTAACGAGATGTTATCCTACTGAAAATTATTGACGAAATGTTATCCTCCTGAAAATTGTTAACGAAATGTTATCCTCCTGAAAATTGTTGACGAATGTGTATCCTCCTGAAAATTGTTGACGAAATGTTATCCGCCTGAAAATTGTTGACGAAATGTTATCCTCCTGAAATTGTTGACGAATGTGAGCCTCCTGACATTGTTGACGACTGTTAGCCTCCTGAAAAATTGTGACGAAATGTATCCTAACTGAAAATTGTTGACGAAATGTTATCCTCCTGAAAATTGTTGACGAAATGTAATCCTCCTGAAAATTGTTAACGAAATGTTATCCTCCTGAAAATTGTTGACGAAATGTTATCCTCCTGAAAATTGTTGACGAAATGTTATCCTCCTGAAAATTGTTGACGAAATGTTATCCTCCTGAACATTGTTGACGAAATGTTATCCTCCTGAAAATTGTTGACGAAATGTTATCCTACTGAAAATTGTTGACGAAATGTTATCCTCCTGAAAATTGTTGACGAAATGTAATCCTCCTGAAAATTGTTAACGAAATGTTATCCTCCTGAAAATTGTTGACGAAATGTTATCCTCCTGAAAATTGTTGACGAAATGTTATCCTCCTGAAAATTGTTGACGAAATGTTATCCTCCTGAAAAAAAAAATCTGGTGTGAAACACTCACACGACTTTTTCCTATTCCTGTTGGTTATAAAATGTCAAATTTTCTTTAACATCAAATTTTACATATTTATGGGAACATAAATGTACAAGTGGCGGTGGTGGGGGGGAGGGGATAAGTACCTACCTATTGGATTTTTGGGTTTACTTTAATTTACTTTGGAAAGTGGTCGTTGGGAAATATCTTTTAATGATTGGTGGTTTTCTTCGTAGAGACCTCATTCCGTACTCTTCACACTTTAATTATAAATTTCATCTATTGAATTTAATCACTTTAGACATAACAAGACAGACGAAAGTTTCCCCTCCCTGGTCATCCCTGCTCTCTCTCTTTTCACCAATGATCGGCCGGCTCCCCTTCATACACACACACACACACACACACACACACACACACAAAGTCGCCCACAACAAACGGCACCCGATCTACTCTTCCCTCCCCCCACACTGATCTACTGACTTAGTAGCAGACAAACGTTAACTTGGTTTTGAATTATGTTGGACTGGCTATTAAATTATCGTTTGACAGCAATGTCTAGTATAACATGGTAGGAAGTGGTCTAGGTGGTTGGCGATGGCTTAGGACGTGAAGGGCAGTGTCTGTGTGTGAGTGCGTGTGTGTGTGTGTGTGTGGCGATAAGGGCCTAGCTGTAGCTCTGAGTGGATGTGTGTGTGTGCGGACATTCCAGAACGGGCTGCTCTTAGCCACAGCACTAATTGAATAAACACAATCTACCCGGAACTCCAGACTGGTTGACCACAACTGTGGCTCCAAAGTATACTTTAGCATGGGTGCTATTTTCAATTACGGGCTCTTTTTTGACGAAATGTTATCCTCCAGAAAATTGTTGACGAAATGTTATCCTCCTGAAAATTGTTGACGAAATGTTATCCTCCTGAAAATTGTTGACGAAATGTTATCCTCCTGAAAATTGTTAACGAGATGTTATCCTACTGAAAATTATTGACGAAATGTTATCCTCCTGAAAATTGTTAACGAAATGTTATCCTCCTGAAAATTGTTGACGAAATGTTATCCTCCTGAAAATTGTTGACGAAATGTTATCCTCCTGAAAATTGTTGACGAAATGTTATCCTCCTGAAAATTGTTGACGAAATGTTATCCTCCTGAAAAAAAAAATCTGGTGTGAAACACTCACACGACTTTTTCCTATTCCTGTTGGTTATAAAATGTCAAATTTTCTTTAACATCAAATTTTACATATTTATGGGAACATAAATGTACAAGTGGCGGTGGTGGGGGGGAGGGGATAAGTACCTACCTATTGGATTTTTGGGTTTACTTTAATTTACTTTGGAAAGTGGTCGTTGGGAAATATCTTTTAATGATTGGTGGTTTTCTTCGTAGAGACCTCATTCCGTACTCTTCACACTTTAATTATAAATTTTATCTATTGAATTTAATCACTTTAGACATAACAAGACAGACGAAAGTTTCCCCTCCCTGGTCATCCCTGCTCTCTCTCTTTTCACCAATGATCGGCCGGCTCCCCTTCATACACACACACACACACACACACACACACACACACAAAGTCGCCCACAACAAACGGCACCCGATCTACTCTTCCCTCCCCCCACACTGATCTACTGACTTAGTAGCAGACAAACGTTAACTTGGTTTTGAATTATGTTGGACTGGCTATTAAATTATCGTTTGACAGCAATGTCTAGTATAACATGGTAGGAAGTGGTCTAGGTGGTTGGCGATGGCTTAGGACGTGAAGGGCAGTGTCTGTGTGTGAGTGCGTGTGTGTGTGGCGATAAGGGCCTAGCTGTAGCTCTGAGTGGATGTGTGTGTGTGTGCGGACATTCCAGAACGGGCTGCTCTTAGCCACAGCACTAATTGAATAAACACAATCTACCCGGAACTCCAGACTGGTTGACCACAACTGTGGCTCCAAAGTATACTTTAGCATGGGTGCTATTTTCAATTACGGGCTCTTTTTTTGTTTGTTCCGGTTATAAAGATTGTTTTCTTATTTTCTCATCTCATTTTGTCATGCCACACTGGCAAAGAAAGTTTTGGGCTACTAACTTTAAGCATTGAAAAAGAATTGTGTCAAGTTATTGGTAATAGTTTCTTCATAAGCTGAACTATTTTTCCACAATTATTTTTCCCATCCTACTTAGATTCGTTTAGTACTTACCACGAGCTTTTCTTTGGTTCAAACAGGGATACTAAATTTCAAACTTGAAATAAGGAAAAGAAGACATTTGTTGAATGTGTGGATGGGTTCGCAATGCTGAAAACATTTGGTATTTTATCCTCCTAGCAGGTCTATTTGTGTTGTTCCTGACCGGCTTCAGATTTTTATCCATCGACAGAGTAAAGGTATCAAGTTGGTGTAGAGAGTCTAAGACTATTATCTTTCTGTCTAAAATATTTCCTTCTAGTTTTTGCAACCCAGTTTTCTTTCCTGAGTTTAAATATAAAAACCACAGATTATTACAACGGCATTTCTCTCAACATTTTATTAATATCATTTAATCATAAATAACATGATAAATAAAAAGCGATTTCATTTTTATTTTGCTCCAATTATTCATTTTAATATTATCTCAAATCTACCATCCTTCTTACATATCAATTAGCTACATATTTGCTATTATTAATCTCGCATGCATTTCAGTATTATTATACGCTTTTATACTGTTTACACGCTTTTAATTGTATACATTGTATACATACCTTTACTTCAAACTTTATTTATTCGTACTTATATAATATACTCTTTTATGTACCTTCTAATCTATCGCCCCCACCCTATTAAAACTATAGACACAGTGCATACTTGAAACCACAATTAAAATCTATACACCATTATCTAATTTCTAATCATTCCATTTTTTGTAATTCAATACACACACACACACACACACACACACTGACTACTGTAACATTATAACTATCCGCATAAAATCAACAAGTGTTGTGCGAGACAGAAACATAAAGTCGAAGACAACTCTTCCACACGAACTTGATAGCCATACTCTGACGATGGGTGAGAAGCCGAAACCAGTTAGGAACAATAAAAATAATAGGTTGCTATGACGGATAAAATCCTAAAAAAAAATTGCCACAAAGAATTCTTCAAAAAATTATATCGCCCATGACTTCTCCAGGTAATTTTATATATTTAATTATAATAACCACTGATAACACAACATGCATTGCTTATGTTCTAATTTATCTGCAGTTTACATTTTTTTTCAAGATGGCCTCGTGACTTACTGCAAATACTCGCGGTGTTATGGAGTATTACCAGTAGCGCTATATTCTCCACGTGCATTTAATGCCATGCATTTAATTTATTACATTTGTTTATTTTATCGATTTTCCAAGGAGAGGACCATCGCTATTTATTAACAATGCAATCCAATTTAAAACACCGTTTGCGGTAACCAGCCGTTTTTAACATTTAAATATTAAATTGTTTTGATTTTGTCAAAAAAATATTCTATACAACTTGTGGGTATGAAAACTGTTTGTTTTATACTTATTTTAAATTAATTATAGGATTATGTTTCTGACAGCGTGGACATGGATGAATTTATATTTTCCTTTTCTATATGGAACTGATTACTAAAATATTATATTTTTATCCCTTTTCAATGATTTGTTTCTTATTCCACATTAGTTACGTTTGCGCAAATATATATATAAAAATCTGGTGTGAAACACTCACACAACTTTCTCTTACTCCTGTTCTCAAAATGTTATAGTTTGTGTACAAATGATTCGTTCACTACGCACTTTTACTAAGCTATGCTGTTCAATATACCACCACTAACCACCCCACCCTTAACCGGACACACAGACACTTAGTTTAGTCGTAAAAACGTCACTTTTTTGACAGACACCGTCAGGAGACCTCAAAACTGGATATATTGTTCCGGTGGACTCAACTCGGACATCGAATCGAATTTGACACGATTACAATACTTCCTCTTACTAGGAGTAAGAGAAAGTAAAAGAATTAGAATGTAAAGAAAAACCTAACTACACTAATGAGAGTGGGATATCGAGGATTGGCCAGAGGTAGGAAAAGTTAAATAATAATTTCCCCGGGGGAAAAAACAAATTACATCTAAAACATAAAAAAAAAAAATATGTTATCATGTAGCAGGAATGGGGAAAAACAATTTATAACAGTTGTAAATTTGATATAAATCGATGTATATGTAAAATCTTTGATAAGTAATGTTAATGTTGAAATAACATTCATAAAACGGGAATATTTTTTGTTTTAACGTCTGGAAAATACCTTTTCCCTTGTCTTTGTGAACTGGTTAAAACAGTTTATGCGGATGGGATATTTTATTAGTTTGAAAGAAATTAAAGGAGTTTGTAATTTCCCAGTGAGGGAGTCATCATTTGGGGAGGGAGCGGTTGTTTCCTGAAAATGGATGCTAAAAATGGAAAATTTAAAATAAAAACTTAATATTGGAAAGGATTTATTAAAGTTTTAATTCCTTAAGGGGAACTTGACGGAGTTGGGTATATGATATGTGAATTTAGGTTGTGAATTACATATAGATTTAGCTTCATTCTAACTTTAGTTCTGATTAACAAAGTCATTAATCTATTTTTTACCAACATCTGGAATTTACAATAATTATGCAGGTGTGAAAACTGTACAGGAAAACAATCAACACAACTTCCTTTCAATCTTAACTTTCTTTCATCTTAAATTTGAAATGGCTCACAGGATCCCCCCCCCCAACTTCAATCAAAAAAGTATTTTTTCTTTCTGAAAACAAGTTCAAATAAAAGTTTTAGGTTTGGATATGTTTAGGTATCCTTGAAGTTAAAAGAAATTATCCGAAGCTCAGATAATCTATTTGGTGCAGTAGCACTTCCAATTACTTCGTTTTTCTAATAACTTGGAGTTCTTGCAAAGAATTTGATGGAATTCATTTTCACGTAAGTGAAAGAACGAACCAACAATTTAGTGAAGTGACGTCATGGTGCAGCTCTCTCAGAGAGCCTTAGAAATCAATTTTCTGGGAGATGTTTCCAATAAAAGTAATTAACCCAGAGACTTGCATTTAGAAGGCAAAATGAAAAGAAAATCCTCGGGGCCATCTTTGAGAAAACCAAGAAAAACTAAAAAAATAAAGTTGCATTACTGGTTGATGAATATTGAACCGAAAACTCATAAAATATATTAGTAGTGGTAACTAACTAGAAAATTAAGTTTCTGCGGTCTGTCGCACGCTTTTTCAGGCTACAAGTTAAAAGCACTTTTTTTTTCATTTTTTCAATTTTTCTTACTCCTAATAAGAGGAAGTATTGAAATCGTGTCAAATCTGCGATATCGAGTTTTCACCGGAAATACACGTTATGAGGTCCCTTGAGTCAGAAAAAGTGATTTTTAGAAAATGATCTGTGGGTGTGTGCATGTAAGTATGTGAAAGCATAACTCAAAACCGAAAAATCGCAAAAAGTTTAAACTTGACATTCCGTTTAGGTGTAACTATGGGATCCGAGTTATCTGGCAAAATTCTTCAACCGTAAGTTCCAGTATTTAGTATTTTACTGAACAGTATGTTTCCTTTTCTACAATTTTCTCAAAAACGTCTCATATTTTTCTCCCAACCATACAGTATATAGTTGAAATTAACGTGAAAGTTTACGGAAGAGGTACGCACAAACGAATTACAAGTTTCATTATTTCAGGTGCTGAGCATTGTTTTTAATTCTCATTATAACTAATAGTGGTAATAAGTTACTATAAGTTTCTAAGAGTACAGGGAGTGGAGGAAAACAAGTGTTTGTAACTAGGGTTGTAGTGCAGTGTCTGTTGATTTCATTATGCAAATAGCTATTTCCCCTCCCTCCAAGAAGTTCGCTCTCATCCAGCGGGCTATTATACCGCTCCTAATTTTCTTACTTGTGGTTTTCTATTTCCATAAAACAAAACACACATAACACAACTACAAGCAAAGCCCCTCTCCAAACAACTTCCTCAGAATTTTTCAGATTTTCTACCCTACGGAGAAAACTACTTCAAGAAATCTCATGCAAAACTGTCACATTACTTTCACATTAGGTTTTCATCAAGTTTTGAACATAAACAAGTGAATAAAAAGAATCCAAAATCTTGATAAGCTATTCATGTGTAACAAAGTGTAAATATATTACAATAAAATGCAATTATAATCCATGGAGATCTTCCAAAACCGCAGACTAAAAAAGAATTGATCCCCAGTTTGTAAAACAAATAAACAAAAATTAGGGAATTGCTATTTTTTTGGAATTCACAAACATAATTATAGTCACAATTTCTAACATATAGTCACGATTACTAATGAACAAACATATAGTCACGCCTCAGCCGTCTCTTTGCCATACTTTCGTCTTTCCTTTTTTTTTCATGTATTTATTTTGTTGTACAGTCAATTATTGAAAGATTTTTATCATTTATTTGTATTCTTCTTTAAATAAAGTACTTATAATATTAATAATAGTCACGCTTTAAAAAAAAACACTTTTTTATAGTAAGGAAACCTCAATATATATACTTCCGGTGAAAACCCAATTTCAACTTTAAAAAAAAAAAAAATCGATTGTATTCGATTAAGTGAATCAAGTTCTCACTGTTTTCTAGTTGTTATTAAAGTCACGTTTAAGTCTCTGGCATGTCTGTCCATTTAAAAAAAAAATTTAACTTTGCATTCCGATGGGTCGGCGACTCACTATTTCCAATTTTGTCATCAAGTCAGTACTTTTGCCAACTGCCTACAGCCAGATCGATGTATAAAGGCTATTATTTATGCTTGTAACGAGATAATACTAAAACAGAGATTTGTCATCGATTCTTATTGATAATTAAAATTTTCTTGGGCGAATTGGTCAGGGGAAATTTGATGGATTAAATTTTATGCTAGAACGGTATGAATTAAAATTTTCTGTGAAAATTGAGAGTGTCTGGCAATAATCTCAGACTTCTCTTTTGAATGCTACTTTGAAATTTCGTACGCTTCTAAAGCCTATATTAACTCAGAGCAAAATTAAGTATAATATATCTAAGAATGGCACTAAAAAAAAATTAACCTATGGCATAACAGCCCGTGAAGGGCAAGCCTTACCAGACGGCGCTATTGTTTAGTAGGCACGCCGCGGTTCCCTCGCCGTTTAGTTCCGGCTTTTGCTACGTAGGTGCGCTACGAACTGTAGCTTCCCACTTTTGCTCACGATACTGGATCAACATTCACTTTACCCTTACCGGAATCAAATTCCGAATTATCGCACCAAAGGCGAGTGCGCTGGCCACTAGACCAATCACGCTAGTCCTGCGTGAGGACTGAGTATACTTATAGTGGAAGAAAATATGTTAACCGAAAAAAACGACTTCACAGACAGACTGGGTTTTTCACAGTTTTCTCTAAAATATCTTCGATTTTCATTAAACTTGGTAGATGTAAAAATAAACCCTATTATTTTTATTAAAAACATTTTTACACGAAAATCATAAGGCATAAGGCAATTGTTCATTGAGGCATCTAAGCATTTTTGTTTATAAAAATGTTATGTGCATATATTTTCATTTACAATTAATACTATAACAAATTATCATGCCAGATTTTCGACACCAGGATACGTGTTTTGGGTTACTCTAAATACAATTAAAAAAAAAAGTTCTTAGTGATTTATCTGTCTGTGAGTTTGCGGTTTAAACTCAATTTCTCCAAAAAAAAAAACAAGAAACTTAATCATAGGAAGTTCAAACTTGATATTCCGTTTACTGAGATTCCATGGTAACTATACTCGTATGACGTTTCGCTTGGAATTCATCACCCGGAAGTGCCGCTTTTTTATTACTTTTTTCAAAGTTTTTTCGTAATTTTCTCGAAAGGAAAGTTTCTCAGCATACTAACTACACAGTACACACAGCCCAAGTACACACCTACACAGTACAAGCCCTAAATTGGCACAACTGTGAATTCCTTAATGTTTCCTTAGAATTCTAGGTTATTTTTTTGTTTTAGAAATTCAGTACTAGTGCAAGTTTCGATTTTTTTGTGGGAATTTTTTCGATAACGGCTTTAACAATTTTCTTTACAATTGGAATGTTTACCGCAGGTATATTTATGCCATCCATCACTGTATCTGAGTCATTCTGCTAGAAAAATTGTTTTTACTGAGATTCTAATGAATTTGTGACATTAGATTTTAATTGATTGGAATTTGATCGTATCGTTACTTTATTGCCTGTATCTGTATTATAATTATAAAGTTTTTCCCAGCACAAGTTTTTTCAGGTTTCAATCCTGTATGTCCAAAATAATCATGCAGTTATCAAATTAAGCAATCGCACCGTGGCCTATGGTAACTTTAAAATAGAATCTCTTACCGCAGGATCATTTAAATTTAAATTTCTCATGAGATCTTATTAGGATGAGATGTTTATACCGCTAAGCCTTCAATATTCCTAAGACAGGCAATTTGTGTTCAAAACGTTATTTAAATGCTCAAGTTCTAAACTATAAACTATTAGAAATAGGCCAAATAGCTATTTATTATATTTTCTTTTTATTTTTTTTGGAAGGGAACTTTTCTAATTTTTCTTTTTCTGGAGGGGGAAAAGAAGAGTGAAAGTTTTTCCGCTCTAGTGGAAATTGAATTAAAAGAAAACTATCATTTTCTTTTCCTCCTATGGTCCTTGAGAGAAAACTCAATTAATTTTGTGGCGTAAAATTTTATATATATAAATTGTTTTTTACGTTGTTTTAATTTTTTAATACATTTTTTTTCTCTCTCATTATAAAACATTTTTGGAAATAAATATCTTTGACCAATCTCACACCACACTCATCTACCTTTTAAAAAAATTGATCTATGTAATCGATAAATTGGAACCAGTTTGAAAGTAGCCAAACGCCACCTAATGTGGGAGGGGGTACCAAAAAGAAAAGCACACACATAAATCACAGGTGATTTATGTTGGAAATTAGTGCCAATTATTATTGGACAAGTGATGAATGTGCTACTACAAAATAGCACATTAATATTTGCATTGAGAAATCTTTCTTTTTGTTGCGATAGAATTTTTATATGCGGACAATCTTTTATTTTTATTTTCTCTCACTCTGTTAAGATCGAGTCAAATTTTGGAAATTGAGTTTTCACCGGATATACAGGTGTAAAAAATGTTTTTATGAGTTGCGAAATGAGGTTTTGCCCAAAAATTCACCAATAAAAATTGCGACTCAACTTTTTTCGTTTTTTTTTCTTTTTCACAATTTTCTTGAAAATCGTTCTGAAAATGGTAGATAGTAATACAATAATAATGCCTATCACTTTTATATGAAGCACTGTTTTCAAGAAATTCCATTTTTTTTGGCAATTCTGGGTTCTGGGGGAGATTTCCTTTAAAACACCACTTAGATGCAATATATGGTTTTCCTACTTTATAATATTAAATGTAATAGGATCCTAAAATAGGGATCCATAGCACAGAGAGAGAGAGAGAGAGACAAAAATGACAGGACCACTCTCTCGGACTAGAGTGGGAGAAACTGCTTAAATGCAGCGGCGGGAGATATACAAGTCATGTATAGCAGAGTTCACTCGGTAGTCAAAACGTGTCATCTACCTTACTCTTTATCATTCTACCATTCTCTACCATTTTAGTGTAAAGTCCAGGCAGTCAGTGTCACTTTTTACATTATACAGTGTTCAGCCATATCTAGTTTATTAATCTAGACCAAGCCATTTTCTCTCCTTCATCATACCTATGATATAAAGTACGTTAGTGGGAACGATAGAATTCCAAATTTTAAAAAGCATTGATTAAACGGAAATGCAACTTTACAGAATCAGTTTTTGAGTTGGGGGGGAGGAGGGAATTTTCTCGAAAACAGCTACAACCATTCTCTTTATTCTTGAAATGTCATCTGCAAAAGCATAAACCTATCATTTCCATTTGAAACATTTTTCCGAAATAATGGATTTGTAAATTTCACGATATTTTATTAGATGTTACAGTGTTCTCGACGATTGTATTACGTCATCACTTTAAGACATTGCAGTCAGATCGGTTTCTTAGAAGTGCCCTTTTTTTTCATATTAGCTCCCGCGCCTTCGGTAACCCATTAGCAATAATCATAATAACCCTTTATTTATGAGTTAGTATGCAAAGTTTCAAGGAAATAATTGGAACCGTTTTTGAAGAACTGAAAAATGAAAACAAACCATTCAGTAAAGTCGTACTTTTGGATGATGGATTTATGGATTTTTACGAAGTGTTCGTGTTCCGGTGTGGTGGGGATACTAAGTCTAGTTGCTGGAACACTAAGTTTAAGTTTCCTGCGATTTTTTTTTGAGATATTTTTTCACAAACACTTACACACATACACACATATATCCATCCACATACACACATATATCCACATATACACACATACATACAGACCATTCGTTAAAAAAATTATTTGCGTACCTAAGGTAACCTCAAAATATGTGTTTCCTGTGAAAACACAAATTCGGAAATTGGACACGATCGCAATATTTCGTCTGATGGATTATGGATGACACCTATAATTTTAGATGCGGCGATCGTACCTAATCTGAATATGAGCAAATTTTGTTTGGAGATATTTTGTTCTTCTCTCACTCTCTCTCACACACACACGCGCGCACACACCACACAGGCATCCGGTGTAGTCCTTCCGCTGTTCCATATTCTGCACCTCATAACACTTATTTCCCGTGAAAATTTCAGACGAAAAAATCTTTTAATTAATGATAAAGTTTTAGAAATACAAAATCAATTTGGTTGATTGTTCTAATCACTGATTAGTTATAAAGGTTTATCGGCTTCTATCGATAGTAGTTATCGATGTGCTGATGTAGGGACGGTATAATTTAGTGAAGAGTAAACCAATCCGCACCGCAAGTGATTACACCCACAACCGCTAATGCTCACAATTGTGTTACAGCTTATATGATTAGTATAATTATTGGTCTATTGAAAAGCGCTGCCTATTGACATTTACTTGAACTAACAGTATTTGCCTACCGTTTAATCTCTGAACTAGTTGTTATTTACACTCTGGATATCTTTCTATTCCTCAGTAATTAAATTTTCTTGTTAAGTTAATCTAGTATTATTACTATCTCTTACTGCAGTAAGGAGAATTGCATTCGTTCGAAAATTTCGGATGTGACCAGAAATACATTGCATATTGTATAAGATAACCCTTGCTAGTCAATATGAACTTTTTACTAATTAACATGCTGACAAGAAAACCATATTTTTGTATCGCTTCATTCTCTGAATAGTAGTCGCGTGTTTGTTTATCGTACTCTAAGCCCGGATACAGAAGAAACCCTCTTTAGGATAAAAGAAGTCATGAGTCACGCGATAGAGTTATCTCAGAAAGAGCCATGGTTGATACTGATTGAAAGCATCCTGGGGATGTATGGTTATCGGAGAATCATAGGTCCAGACACTTACACCTGCTCTAAAGCAAATTTTACGGGACAGATCTAAAATTCTGTTGCAGCTTCTCGCGCAAAGATAAATTTTGTTGTTTTACTGATGAACAAATTTTCAGACAGCAAAAACGTATCTCCAAAATGATAGGAGCTATCAGGGGGCAACAGAAATCCTTCTTTATTTTTGTGTGTGTGAATAACATGGCAAAAAACTTATGCAAATAATTACCAAGAGGATACGTTTTAGAACTCGTGATAAAGTCTCTTAACAAACAATTTTTTTTAAACATTCAGTAGATGTTTCAGCAAGATTCAGCACCTGCCTACAAGACCAGTTCCACCCAGAGAGTGGCTAGAATCTGAATTTCCTGAGTCTACTGGTGTTGAAGATTGGCCCTTAGGGCGCCCAGGTCTCAATCCCCTGGATTACAGTATATGGTCACATCTTGAGAGAATGGCTTGTCACAGACGACTTTAAAGAGTCTTTAGTTCGGGTAGCTCACAATTTTCCACAGAAACTCTGCGTAGTTCGATTCATGGTTGGCCAAGGAATCTTAAAGCGTGCATTAAGGCTAGAAAGTAGCAAAAAAAAAACTGGAAAATCCATTTAGTAAAGTGTTATATTCGGTTGAATGATTTTGTCGGTTGCCATGGTAGTACTTAAACTAGAACTTTCTGAGAATTTCCAATTTTGAATTATGCTGTCCAAAGACACACATACAGATCAATTTCTCCATTTTGAAACTTTGGCACGATCGATATACTTTCTCTCACCAGTAGTGAGTGAAAGTAAATAAAAAAAAATTGTCAAGAGAAGGTGAAAACAAATGTGCAGCAGTAATCCTAACACGGAACTATATTTCGTCTCTCTGTATGCATAGGAAAGGGACGCAGATTTATGATGTTTTCCAGGCGTTTATTACTTTATTTTCTGTGTTTGTTTTAAATTTTATTACTTTAATAAAATGATGAAAAAAGTGAGTTAAATTTGAAAAATAATAAAGAAAGAACGTGAAATCGAGTTAAGAAAATATGGAGTTTTTAATTTTGTATTTTGTGGAGAAAATCATTATTTTCCTTTCTGTAACGGGGATTTTTTAAATTATCTTGTGATGTAACTATAGATAGATATTTTCTAATTCGTAGATTAGCAAAGAAATTTGAGGTTTGCAGAAACCAGATTCATGTATTGAGTGTGAAGAAATCTTGAGTGAAACAATCACGTGTCTTATTATTATTGTTCGTCTGTCGGGAGGGACCGTAGCGCACGAAGATTTCTGGCGAAATCCATCGACCGGAAGTGCAACTTCCGTGCAACTGAATGTTTTTATTTTTATCAGTTTTTCGTGATTTTTCTCAAAATCGGAAATTTTCACAGAATTCCAATTATTTCAAACGTTATTTGCTATATTAACATTCACCTGGACAAGGTGAAAAGTTCTTGGCCTAGTAATGAAAATAAGTTTTTTCATTATAAAAATGATTTATTTCTCTACGTAGTCTCCCTTTAGTTCAATACACTTAGTCCAAAATTTCTCCAATAACTGGATACCGTCCCTGAAATGCGATTCTGGAAGGTTTTCAAAATATCCATTTACCGCTGCTATCACCTCTTCATTTGTCCCAAAATGATTTTCATCCACAAATTTCTTAAGGTTTGTAAATAGATGAAAGTTAGAGGGAGCCAAATCTGGCAAACAGGGAGAATGTTCCCTATTCATACTTCAAATCCCTCAGTTTTTACATAGCAGATCGCCTTTATGGGCGGGTGCTTTGTCCTGGTAAAATTGGAATTTTTTCTTTTGCAAACCGGGCCTTTTCTCTCTAATTTTTTCATCTAGCTGGTCAAGAAGTTGCGCATAGTATTCCCCATTAATATTTGATCCTTTGGCACAGGTAGTCAATTAAAAGATCCCTTTGGAATTCCAAAAAATACTAGCCGAAGCATTGTTTTGCTTTCTTCGGTGCAGAGCCACCGGCTTCTACCCACTGATCGGACTGTTGTTTTCACTCAGGTGTAAAGCAGTGAGTCCATCGTAAAATATTGGCGCAGAAAATCGGTTGGATTCTTCTTAAAACGGCACGAACATTGTTGAGAAACTCGATTCCTCATTTGTTTGTGATTAGCATTTAAACAAATGCGGCACCCATCTTGCACAAAGCTTTCTCATACTGAGTTCTTCGTGTAAAATGTGCGGCACCCTTTCCTCTGAGATGCCTACAACCTTAGCTAGATCGTACACCTTTAATCGTCGATCATCTAGAACCATATTGTGTATCTTCTCGATATTTCCTTCAGTAGTTGCAGTTTTTGGCCGTTCTTCATGTGGATCATCTTCAATCGATATACGACTCCGTTTAAACTCAGCTGCTCATTTTTTTTACTGTTGATAACGAAAGTGCAGACTCCTTATACACTTTCACTAACTTTAGATGAATTTCTATTGGCGGTAAACCATCCAAAACGAAGAATTTTATGACGGATCTGTATTCAAGTTTATTCATTTTGTTAAAAACACACAACACTTACCTTAAACAACAATTTAAAACAAACTATTTGTCTGATCAAATTCACATTTGGAATTTACTTTTGCAACAAGTGTGCCAACATAACAAATCAGTAATTTCATTTGTAGCAGTGCCATCTATGGGCTAGGCCGAGAACTTTTCTCACCTTCCTCTAGTAAATACCATTTTTATTTGAAATATTTTTTGGGGGAAATTTGATTTTTTTGATGGTTCTGTGGGAACAGAAATGGTATTTTTACCACTAAAGTACCACTTGAGGATAGTATATGATTTCTTCCACTTACATATTATTGATATATACATTAGAAGCATTGATGGAATTCCGAATTTGCCAAAAATCAGTTTATCGGAAGTGCGCTTTTACCAAATAGATTTTGGAGATTTTTGGAGTTTTCACGTTACAACGATTTCCTTTAAACTCGGAGTGCTGGCTGCATGGATAGAAACGTATCACTTTTATTGGAAACAGTTTTCTGAAAAAAATAATTTAGAGGGGTTTGGAGGGGGGGTCTGTCAGTTAGTTTAAATTAAAAATTTGCACAAGCTATGTTGGGTTTGATATAGAGCGCACCACATAAGGGCCGTAACAAGTAGACAACTAAAATCTTCACCAACATGTTTCATGGCCAGCCCAACTTCGCCATTTTAAAGAAAATTTTTTGATTAATTATATCTTATTGAAAAGTCGTGTGAGTGTTCAAACTCAGAAACCCACAAAACATCTTTTCCTGTTCGAAATTCAATTTCGAAATTTGGACACAATCTCACATTACTTCGTCTTCCAACAGTAAGAAAATATGAAGAATAGGAATCATGCCTTTTCCCTCATCAATTGATTAAATGCTGAAGAATATTAATTGATTGGAGAAGATAGAAATTTATTCAGTGTCGTTAAAAAAAAATATAAAGAAAAAAGCCGAAATAAGAAATATATTTTAATAGTTACTAATGGTAACTCGTTAGAGAAGGTGCAATCATTATAAAAATAAACTATAGATTTATTTTATTTTAAAGATCTTTATGAAAAAGGAAAAATCTAAAGTATTATAGTAAATTTGAAATCATCAAAAGAAAGCTGCAAGCTGTCTCAGTAGTTCTGGCCTTTTGACGTCATGAGAGCTTCAGAGTCAAAACTATTATTAGCTCCTCTTGAAATCTACCACTCGTTATTTTCTCCAGTCCCTGGTTTGCTCTAATATTGCTTTCATTTTTCTACCTTTCCTTTTCTTATTTTCCCCGTTTTTCTTGTAGAAGAAAGAAAAATGAACAGTTATATACGTACATTCTATAAAAGTTTTATCAGCAGCAATATACAAATAGAATTGTTATTTTTATTTAGTTATTTTAAAAGTTTCCAAATATTAAATATGTGCAAAAATCTGGAGTGATTCACTCACACGTTGCTCTTTTACTGTAATTATTGACGAAGTTTCTTGAATTTGGAATTGTAATGAAGTTGGAATCGTGAAGTTCAAATTGAAGACACACAAAGAGACATTATTTATATTACTTACTGACAATGTACATTCATCGTTTTTCTTTGGACTATTGTACTGTATTGGGAGAGCAACTATCCAGAGGCCTTTAACGGTAGATAACTTCTTGATGAGTGCTTATAGACTATTCATGAAGTCTAGTTGAAGTCTTGCTATAGACTCTTGTTTGTGCAGAACTTGTTAAAGACTGATTAAAGACTACATATGCTCTTGTTTAAGACCAGGATTAGACCGGCATAGACCCAGAATTGGATCCGTTTTTTTTTTATACTGAAATTCCTAATTTAATTGCTTAAATTGGTGGTCATTCTGAGCGCTAGAATCGCTTGACGATATGTCAGATGCGCAATACAAAGCATCTGAGGCAGTATACTACGGTAGAGATAAAAAATATGATATCATTGACGTTGTTATGTGGTATTTAATAAGAAGTATTAAACTTAAATCACTGAAATTGAAAAAACTTGAGTTTCCGCGTTTTGACCGCGGCAATTATGAAAATGGCGGCGGACACCTTAAAGATCATCACAGAACTTTTTCACTTAACATATAGCTGCTCTTAACTTTACATCTAAGAAGGATATATTCTCGTCCAACACTGAAGGCTTTTAAACTTCTGTTAATGATAACAAAGTCTGTAAGTGAGGAAGTGTACTGGACTCCCCAATAGAATCCGCAGCTTCGACATAATCATTTTGCTGTGTTTAGCTCCTGGACTTAGTTTCCAGATGATGTCGTGCTCCCTCCTGAGCCACTCCCTAAGAGATGCACGATAACCTTTGGTTATCATTAGGAAGGCAACAAGTGCCTTCAGTGCAGCCCGACTGACCGAGAAGATGAGAATCTCCCTAAAGATATAATAAATAACACGTTCATTGATTTTCCATTCTTCACCATTTTCTCGAAAACAGCCTCGAAGGTTTTCTTTAAACTTCGCATAGTAACAAACACACTTTTACGCTCTATTACTTTTTATTTGAAACATTTTTCTGGGAAAGTTTATTTTAGGCGGGTATTACACTGCATTCTATTACAAATTGTAGTCACATTCAGGTAGATCGTAAGCCCTAAGTACTTCGTAATAAAATTTAAATTTCTTACCATTTAGCCCTAAATTTGGTATCTGAATAAATTTCAAGAAAATTATTAATAATAATGTTTGTTAATTATAATATTGTAACGACTAAAGAAGAAAATGTCGTCTGTGAATATTCACATCCAACATCCACCCCTCTTATTCCATTAAACTCATCACCCCCCTCCCATCACAGCGAAGAGCAGTGCAACTAGTCGAATAATAGCGTAATTTTCCTGAGTACGTCCGTATAATAGCCACCACTGGCTCTTAAGACTAGGTCCTAGGAAAAAAAAAAAGAAATTTACGACTAAAATAGGGTACAGACAGTAATTGTCCCCGAAATGGTATAACATTCCCTACAAACGACCGTATTTTTTTTATTCCTGTTACACGCTGAAGCTATTTGATTATGCGTACGATGTCCAGTCTACAGAGCGCCATCTGTGCCCCCTGGTGACGGGGTTACCAATTTTTGGTATGGCTTTATAGCTTTGTTCCCCAACTTTTTTTTTTTTTTTTTGGAGAATTTATGCTTTAATGCTGTTGTTATAAGCATGCTTGTTTTGATATAATGTTGGTATATAATGTTGGTAATATATCGTTAATAGTTATATTGGAGGCCATTGCACTTCTACTCCTTTTTACAAACAGTAATCGGTAAAATGCGCTTCTCATGTGAAACACTCACATTATTTTGTAAAACTTTCTCTTATTCCTAGTAAGAGGAAGATTACGATTGCGCCGGATTTTTGAAATTGAATTTTCACTGGAAACACATGTTCTGGAGTCCCTGGAATACGAAAAACATGTTTTTAGCGATTGGTCTGGGTGTGCGCGTGTGTTTGCGCGTTTTAACAGAATATCTCAAAAACGAAAAGTCAAACTAGTTATTCCGTTTCGTACAATCACCATGAAGGTTTCGGGCAAAATCCATCAATCGGAAGTGCGACTTTACTGAATGTATTTTTGAAAACGGCTCCATCCGTTTTCTCATACACACTAAACTATCTACACACCACACACACACACATATTGAAACTAATTTCCTGGGAAAATTGATTTTTTCGGGTGAGTAGTGGGGGGATCGTAGCTTTATACTTTCTATTAAAGTATCACCCCCAGTATAATATATGGATTACCCACCTACACAATATTTAATAAATATTATGATAGAATTTCATATTTGAAGAAACCGAAACTGCAATTTTACAGAATAGGTTTTTTGAGTTGATGGAATTTTCTCTAAAACGCTTTTCTTTAAACTTGGGAATGCTTGGTGGATAGATAGAAACGTATCAATTTTATTTGAAACATTTTTCTGAAAAAACTGATTGGTTCTAGAGGGTTATTGGAGGTTTGTCAGTTAGTTTAAATTTAAATTTGCTCAAGCTGTTAGTTTTGTTCTAGAGCGCCCCCATACAGTTAGAGCTCAGGTATACAAATAAAATCTCCACCACCATTTTTATGGCCAGGCCAACTGGATTGTAAAGTTATAATTTTAATGAAAAATTTGATAATTAGATTTTTTGGGGGTTCTAGGGGCACCATTGGGGGTTCTTGCAGCAACCACAACAATTGCTGGAGGCATGATTGAGTATACAATTACATCGTTTAGCGCACCAAAATGATGATTCTGGCTCATCGCGTCGCACCACCAAATTCAACATAATCCTTTGAACATTTTTCATCGACGATTACAATAAACATTATAGCAATCAGAGCGCAAAATATTAAGCCACCTATAGCCACACTTACAACCAATTCTCCCTCTACCAGCTGTTAAGCTATAACTTAAATTTTTCCTGTTAATTTTCCCACCTCTCCATTTTTTTTAGTTTAATCGTGAACCTTTTTCACATCTCCACTATTTTTGTAATAGAGTGATTATGTTTCAGAATAGGATAACGGCCAAATGTTAAACGAAGAAAACTTTATCTAATAGGATAGGACCTCTAACCATTTTAAGATCAAGAAATACTAGAAGGGGTTAATTTCACGGAGGTTTAAACCTACTGGGTGAAATTCTTTAAGGAAAAAATACTAGATAAGGAAGTTGTGAACGTTTATGTGAGTGTGTGTGTCTTTTTTGTCTGTAAGTAAGGAGAGAGTCTAGCTTATACTTAGATGAAAAGGGGAAAACGCTCCCATCTGAGCAAAGTAATTTCCACCTGAGAATGGTAAACGGGAGAAGTGCGCAGAATCGAGTGAAGTGTGGTTTACAGTACTTAATAATGTCTAGTACAGTTAAGGAAAAGCCGTTTTCCTTACTCAAAAAGAAAAGCCGGGTGGAAAAACAATGAAAGCCGAGCTGCCTCACTATCATTTCACTAGTTTTTCCTTTTTTCTTTTTCCCAACCATATCAAAACAAATAAAATTTCCACCCAATTTTCTTCTTCTTCAGTAATGTTTATTTTTTCTTTTAACGCTCATTTTCATTTATTTTCTCACATAAAGTGACTGAGTGTCAGTTTATTTATTTTATTTAAAATCTATTTGTAGTCTGATGTGATCTGAGGATACCCAGAAGTCGTTGTGAAATAGCAGCAGTTATTTTACATCAAATATCTAAAAAACATCGATGGGATGTACGACTTTCTCTGATCGAATGCAAAACACACTCACACACACACGCACACAAAATATCAATATCTAAAAACTAAATTCAGTTTAGAGATTCTGTTACTACTGCAATAATTCATTTAGCAATGAAAAAAAAGTTCCCACAATTTAAAATCGTTTTTCCTTGGAAAATTTCAAGATTTTATTTTTATTGTAATAATAAAAAGAAATAAAACCAGTAGAATACAATCTACGAGAATATTTTCTCTTTAATAAATTTTCATCAACATAATAAGTCAGTATTACCAACCTACATTCAGTAACAAGATAAATTTATGTGCGGCAAGTTGGTAGTATGTATAACCCTCCTAAGTGTAAAAGCATTGTTATGTAGTATTTAACAATGCATTCGGCAGAATTTCGTGCACACATACACAAACACATAAAAGGCGGGTCATTTATATGCCAATTTTCTCACTAGTTTCAGTGAACAAAGTTGTTTTGTCTGTATGTTCGCCCATTAATATCAATAAGTAATTATTAATTATTCAATATTGTTTTATTTTTGTAAAAATCAGATTTCACATTATGAATTCCTATCTCTAAATTGAGCAACTCCTAATTGAAGTTTATTTATTCATATGTTATCCATTAGCCCGAATATACAGGAATAGAAGTTGTCAATTTTGTAACCATACAATGAAATAAGAAATAACCAAGTTTCAGATATGTTCTTTATTAAGGCATAACTTATTCAACCAAGAACATCGCAAACAGTTTATTATATATGCAAAATAATATAATAACCTGCAATAAGGAATAACAAACATGACAGAAATGAAAACAAACATTAATATAAAATAGAAAATAGCAATGAATATATTAAACTGCTAAATAGCAATATATAATTTGATTATTAATAGGGGCTCGTAGGCGCGGTATCTAAGCCAACATGGCTCTTATCCCCTTACAAAAATAACCACTCCTAAGAAACTTACCGGCCTAACTGCAATAACCTTGAGGAAGCAATCCCTTTAGGGTGTTGCCCTCCCAAATCATCGGAACCTCGTACCGTGGAAAAGGGAGACACTGACCTAGAAATGGCAACCTAGAATTAGAATTCTATCATGTCTATCATGTAGTAAAATCAAATATGAGAATTCCCTCTCCACGCATAAGATTTGAAGCAGAGAAAACAGTCCTGGAAATAATAGAGAAGAAGTTGATAAGGTCTGGGACCTGCAGCGACTCAGCAGCAACGCTCTTCTTAGATGAGAAAAAGGAAGACCCACGATTCGTCCACCAGTTTCGACAGCTTGTTTCTTCCACTATCTCGAGATATGCTTAAGGACTGAAACGTTTCAGGTCTTGTGTTTGTGATATTCCACCAAATGACTAGTAACTTATAATTACTCACGTATATATATATATATATATATAAACTGCTGGACAAAAGTATTGCATAAAATTTCAAAATATTGTAATTCGAAGTTGAAAGGTATTTCGTATTTTTTTTTATGGATTCAGTTGTTCAACTCTATCCGAAGGAAAAAAAGAACAACTACCAAATATTTAAGAAAAACCTGGTTATATTACACAGAATAAAAAATAAAGCTCAAAACAAAAAAATCTGTAAAATTCAAAATTAAAATGGTTCTTATTTATTATCACTTCTTCATTTTTTTCAACAGTATTTAGTGATACCTTTTCTTGATCTGATAACTGCAGCAAGCCTTCTTGGCATTGAAGAGATTAGATTTTGGATAACCTCTTGAGAAATCTCATTCCATTCTTCAATAACTGCTGCACATAGCTCCCTGAGAGTGCTAGGGGCAATCAGGCGAAGTCTGAGCCGTCTTCCAATTGTGTCCCAAAGGTGTTCTATTGGATTTAGTTCTGGACTTCTCGGTGGAGAAACCAAACGTCGAATCCCAACATCCTGTAGGTACTCAAGGACAACTCGAGCAGTGTGACATCTGGAATCTATCCTGCATTAATAGAAAATCATCACCAACTCTTTCAGAAATTGGCACAATATATCGCTGAAGAACCTCTTCAAGGTACTTCTGGGCATTTAGCGTCCCATTTTCCACGATATGTAAGTCTGTACGTCCGTCAAAACTTATGCCTCCACAAATCATAACACCGCCTCCACCAAAAGCCACTCTTGGAGAAATGTTAGCCTCTGTATATCTCTCACCTTGACGCCTCCAAACTCTCATCGTTAATTTTGCAGTATGTAGGGTGAATCTCAACTCATCTGTGAATAAAACATGTCTCCAATCCTTTGTTATCCAATTGACATATTCTCTTGAATATTGCAGTCTGGCGACTCTATGTGTTCTGATGAGAAGAGGGCCAGTAGCGGGTATCCTGGAAGCCAAGTTTGCTTCATTTAACCATCTTCTGACTGTCCTACTTGAAATATGGACATTACAGACATTATCGATCAAGTGACGTAATTGATTGCTAGTGACGAACCTGTTCCTTAACACATTCAGATGAATAAATCTCTCATCTGTCCGAGTTGTACTCCTGGAAAGGGAAGGCTCCCAGTCTTCCATGTAGCGCATTAACATTCTTGAAACAGTGGATTGGTTCATTCCTAGTCTCTGAGCAATAATTGACTGCTGAACCCCGTGTTACCACACGAGCTGCTATTTTCTCAGAATAATTTCCTTCACGAGACATTTAATGTTTTAAAAAATTAAAACGATCTTAAAAAAAAAAAGCTGATAACAAAAACACTAAAGAAAACTTTGTAAGAGAGAATAATTACTCAGAGGCAATGAAATGACGTACTGGGATGATTTGTGTTTACAAGGTATGAACGGATTAATCGTTATAAAAACATAAACAAATTGGTTTTATCTTGTTCTCCATTGGGTCAGAGTTTATTTATAATGAATCTACAAAAAACAAAAGAAAAACAAATGTATTATCATGAAAGAAAACATGTTGAAATTTTATGTAATACTTTTTTCCAGTAGTTTATATGTATATATATATATATGATTTCCTCATTATCAGAGCTTTTCATCACCAAAAATAATTCTCACCTGCTGTTAATCTACGAAAGCAATTTTATCGTTTATATCTTGTCAATTCTTTTACCTTCCTAACCACGAATTCATATAGCTTCCTCTTGACATTCTAGAAAGCGCTTTCCAGCTGGATCTCGGCTGTGTGCCCAAACCACATCAGCTTGTTCTCTATCACTTCCATCTTATGCAATCACTTATCGCATGATATTTTTTCTCTTCTTGATTTCCTGATTGGCCATCACCAAAGATTCATTACTGTTGCTAGGAGTTTGTCTTAATAATTGTCCACGTTTCTGCTCCAAGTAGGTTTATCCTCTTGAACAATTGAAGTTTATATTACATTTTTTTGTCACGGCTAAACTATTACTGTTCCCCAACTCAGTGTATACCAAACAATTAGCTTTACTGCTGATTTTAAAACTTTTCTCTATAGTTAAAGAGGAAGTAACAATTATTCCCAAGATTGAACCTAAATATTGAAAGGTATTGTTTTACTTTTCAATTCATAATATGTCTTCTATTTGAACATTTTCATATCAGACGTCATTTCCAGCATTTTCTTTTTATTAGTGGGTGTGATATTTCTTATAAATGCTTTTCCAGGAGTCCAATTAGTAATATATCCAGACAAGTAGCTCATAAAGGAATATATCTGCGTTCTTAATTATTGTAGCAATTTCATTTATTGATGTAAATAAGAAATAGATAAGAAAATAGGTAAAAATTAGTATAAGGTTACTTCTAGGAAGTGAAAATTAGTGGAGGAAATCCTAAGTCAGTTTTAGCATGCGATGGGGGATTCTATAAGAGAATACGTTACGAGACGAGAATGCACAGGACAACAGCAAAAAGGAAGGTCGAATAAACACTTCAGATGACATCATCAAGCATTACTTTTGGAGGAAAAGTAATGGACTAGTAAAGGATAGGTAAAGCTGGTGGGAAATGAAGGATTCCTCAACACTAGGAACGAGGAAGGAGAAGAGGAATAAATAGAATTTTTTTTAAAAAAAAAGAAAAGATAAATACAAAAAGTTTTTAAGATTTTTCAAAATTTATTTTCTCATAAGTAGATTTTTTTTTTCAATTTTTCATTTTTATTAAAGTAATTTTCGTCTTTTTTTACAGTGAGTGTGTTTTCTTTGGAAAATTTGGTGAATGCCACATAGATTATACATTATACAAATATTTGATTTCTTTATTATTTTTAATTTAGTTTTTAACGCTCTAAACAAAAATCTATTTTTAAGATAGGATTTTTTATTTATTTCTCCTAAAAACTATAATGTTTTTCATTGTTTTTCTTTGATATTGTATAAATGTATTAACAATAGTGTAGTGTTCTTTATTTATAATTTATTATTAAATTAAATTTTAATTTATCAATAATACCTTAAATTCCTAGTGTAATGATTTAGAATATGGTTCTTGTGTTACGCCTTAAAATTAACATTTTTTTTTATATATAATTATTTTTATTACTTTTTTTAAAAATTGTATTATTATAGATAAGATAAATATTTAAAAAGGATTAAAAGCTAAAGCAAAACTGAATTTTTCTTTTTGGAAAAATGAAAAAATTATGAGTCTCAATTTGTTTGTTTTTCATCAAGATTTTTCGAAACTTTATGAAGATACTATTTTTTTTTTTAAGTAAAAGTAATTAAAATGAAAATGTTTAAGTAGTATAATAAAAATTCCCTTAACTTTTCCTCTTGAACGCAAGATTTATCGCCACTCTAGTGTTATCAAAAATATTCTTCAATGTGACTATTGTAGGATAACAATATATTACATACTGGTAATTATCAGTTTATACCAGTTTTTAAAGAAAACCAGTTATTTCTTGAGATGTCTTCGAGTTGTTTGGATAGAAAGAGTTTGTATGAGTGTATTTCAGCGGGGAAAATCATGAGTTCAAGTTCCTCGATAAGAAACTAACCCCTCTTTGTATTAATTCCAAAAAAACTGGATTAGGGAAGACCAGAACATCCAAAGAAGAAAGCTCTGCTGGTCGAGGTTACAGCCAAGAATGGATCGAGATTCGTTGTGTGGAGACGATCTTCTGATTCGCTGAATTTAGGCCAACCTATGTGGCCAGGGTTATGGCCAACTTCACAGAGACCGGGGGATACATGAAGAAAATGGCACGATGGCCACGAAATGTTCATTTTCATCATGGCTGCAATGACAACATTTACGAATTGTTCACAACCAATTATGAAAACGTCAAACTGGTTTCACTAAATGCAATGCATTTGATCGGCAAATCTGATTGGAAGGAAATGGACCAGCCACTACTTCTTTAAGGATTTTGCGTCCTTATTAGGTATCTCAGCAACCGAACATCTACGAATAGCGTCACAGTCAATCTCCAGCTCACCTAAGCATTTCCAATTCTTTTACAGACCAGAACATATTTACTGTACAAGCACCAGACCACTAAGGAAATTATGTAGATCTTCAAAATCGGAGTGCAGCAGATTTTGCAGCTACTCCCTCTATTTTCTATAAGCTGTACACTTATTAAGAACAGACATAATTTCTGCCTTAATGGATGTACAGCTTACAGAAAAATACTATATGTGACGAATCTAACTAACAATTTCCAGGACAAGATTTAAGAATTTTGACGGCCTTAAGCGTGCTTTTCTTTCTTTGAATTTCATTCATTTTTTTTTTTTATACATCGTCAGTGTCTGGTCCATTTAATTTATATTTGTGATATAAACTATCATTTTGTGATGTTTCTCTAAAACCTTACAATTGGAAATCAACGTCTTTAAACAAATTGATGAACTAGACTTTGGAAACGGATCTACTGACACTAGTGTCCATCTACTATCACAGGCTTTCCTACAGGAGTAGTTACTGTATCTAGGCTATTGGCTTTCACAGTACCCCTACAAATAGGCATAATCTCTAATTCAATATTATATACAATCTGAAACTATACCGTTTTATGAATTTCCACAATTACAGGTATTGCAAGCCAATGTCCAATTAATATCTAATCGAAAGGTCATTTTCATTGAATTCAGCTTTTTGCCCTGATTCCTGTGAGACCTACTTTTGTTTACCTAAAATCTAACAATTTGCAAACCTTCCTACAAGAGCTAGGATATAAAGTAGAAAGACATCCCCTAGGACGTAGCAAGAAATAAGATGACCTTCTTTACTTAATTTCTCACTTACTACACCAATCGATATTTTCCAAGATCGATAGGGATTCACTGAATCTCTTTTATATATATATAAATGTACCAAAAGTTTAAAGACAAATAACAATATCACAAATTGAGACCCATCAATTAAACTTATTTATCAATAGAGATAGTGAGTAATTAAAAAATTTCTTTATCCATTACTTACAATTTTTTATTAAATTTAATTTAAAAAGCACTAGCAAAGATTTTATTAATGTTTTTATACGACTACAGGCATTTTTTGCATTTCAGTTTTGCCGAGAAAAACAAGATACAAATTAATGTTAATTTTGAGAAAATGAAAAATAAAACAAAAAATGAATTATTCACAATTTTAATTTTCCTTTTTCATACGCCTGTTTACAAAATGATATTTATTTAATTTTTCATTTTTAAAGTTTTCACAATCAAAAAATGAGATTAGGAAAATTAAATAATAATTTAGGCGCTTTCATCTGTAAATATTGTTTTCTCCAACTACAAATGCAATATTTTTGTTTTTAACTAATTAAATATTTTTTTTGAATAACAATAATTATGTTTTGTTTCCGTTTTAATGCCTAAATGATTGTTAATTTTTCATAATAAAATCTTATTAATTCTTTATTTAACAATTAACTTTTAATAAATTAACAAAAATGGAAGATAAAGCCCATATAATTAGATATAGGTTGTTGCTTTTAATTTTCTTTTTTTTTGTTATTTTTACTTGTTATTATATGGTTTGTTGTCTGTCTGTGCCTACCATATGATAAAAGTGTGCATAAAAAGATCCAACTTCTGAATCATCTCTGGATCACGAAACTCTGCCTATTTTGTGCGCCAACTTATACAGTAGAGTAATAACTATTTGGGCGTTATCTCAATATATATTTCATGGTCATGTGATTTAGTTTATTTATTATTTAGAAAAAAAGGCCTTAATATTATTAATAAAGTTGTATTAAGTTCTGTTATTATACAACTTTTTGTCTTTCTTAAATATCTTTAAAATGGTATGTCGTAAATAAATAATTGCTTTTTCTCTCGACCATAGCGGGCTTTCATTATTCCAAACCAGGTATAAAGCATAATTTATAGTAACCATAGCAACAGTTCCACGCTAAATGTTGTAAGAAATAAAATAATTAATCAGCTGGTTAGTTGTTTTTTAAAATGGAAGATAGAATAAATAAATAAATATAAATCATTAGCTGTTTTCAAGCAGTTGTATTATATTGCTAAAACTCATATTCTATGCCGCTGTTTTGTATTTTAAATGAATTATTTGATGTATTTCTGTCAGCATTGGACATGGCGATATATTCTAATCAATTAGAGATATATGTGACTGGGTTATTGATTAAAATTAACCGAAAGTTAACTCTAGTATTTATTATAGTTTTAGACATTTTCATGATTAGTCTATAATTTCTTTTCCTTCTGCACACGTTTCACATTTCCTATCCTTTTTCTAGTTTTCCCCAAATTTTCCCCAAATGTGACTTTGTTTTGAGGGTCAATGGCAGGGTTAATTCTTGTTATTCTATCTAAAGATATTAATTATATAAGTTACATGACTCGTTTATTACGTTTTTTCTTCTCGTTTTTATGAATGCTTTCCTTCTTGAGTATTTTTTTTGAGATTGAAATTTTCTTGCAATCGATCGCTATATTCGATATCATTCTAATCAGCTGACAACATTCATATTTCTCATCCTTCAGATTTTGTTCTACTTAAACAAAACTGGTTCAAGATTTCCAGTTTAATTCAGACATTTATTTTTAACCTCTGACCTGTTTTTAATCTCTGTTAACTAAATATTTTTAATTTTTTTTTTAGAATGATCACCTAGTTTCGACGGGTTCCAACCATTTTGCTTTCTAATTATGCTTGTTTTGCTAATTCCAATGCTTAACGATTATCACTGTTATTTCTCTTCAAGTTACCACTAATTCTCCATAATGTTCAAGTCCCCCTCTTCATTCTCATCCTTCATCATATGGCTAGATTTTCTTATTTTACAAAGAGGATTTTAGTAACTTGGAACGACATATTATATGTTATTCTTGGGTTTTCCATTCTTCTATTGTGACTAAATAGCTTTACAATTCTTCGTCGGCTGCCCAGATCTTCCTTACTTTCCTTGGTCTACATCAGATAACTTGTATCTTTCTTCTTGCATCAGATTTCTTCCTTTTTCATACTTTAAAACCTACATAAACAGCCCTTCCACAACCCAAGCGGATGTTTCCAGAAACTTATCATCGAGATCTGTGAATCTTTGTTTTTTCAGTTTTCTTAGATTTTCTTATCAGATTTAAGGGATTCCTTCATCGTTTATCTTTGCAAGAGGAGAATAAATTCAACACTCTGATTTAGTCGACTTCATAAGAGCCAATAATTAAATTATAGTTTTAAATATCCTTCTGGCCTAAGTTGTACTCCTTAAGTCTACATTCTTGGTCCTCGGCTTGGTTAAAATTCAGACATTTTACTTAACACTTTAGCTGTTCATTCAAGATTTGTGGAGGGGGATGGGCAAGAATAATAGAAATTTTATTAAAACTACATCGAAATAAAGAAAAATTATTAAAAAAAAAAATCAAAAGCATAATATATCAAAATATTTGGGCCATATCATCCGAGAAACGATTTATTTACAAACAATCGATTTTAAAAACGACGAATTTAATCAATTATTTTCTTAGAAAAATAACAAATATTAAAAAATAAAGAGGTTTTTATTTATTTATTTTGAATTATCATTGCAAAGTGACAGATTTCGATATTTTATATATACAAACGTTTTTTCTTTTATTTAAAAGAAGGATTTTTTAGTTTTGTATATAATTTAGAAATAAATAAATAAATAAAAAAATCATGCGTATTTTATTTTTTGTTTTTATTAGTATTTTATTTTTATTTATTTATTTAATAGAGGCTAAATATTTAGAATTTATTTCAATATTTATATATATTAATAATTTATATATATAAATGATTCTTTATATATATATATATGTTTTTGTGTCTTTTTTTTTTATAATATAAATTCAAAATATTACTTACTACAAATATATATATATATGTATACATGTATAATAAATAATTCGACAACGCTTCTTTTTTTTGTATGTAATTCTTTTTTTCTTTCTCATTGTTTTTATTTACTTTTTGATATTTAATTTCTCACTTTCCTTTTCCATTTTCTTTCATCATCAATTTTTCCAATCACTTTTACCACTAAATTTTTTATATTTCCAAAAAAAAGGAAGTAATAAACATTTTATATACAAAAAGATAAAAAAAATGTTATAAATAATAATTATTTTTAAATAACACAGTTTTTATTTAAAAGAAAAATATTAGAATAAAAATAGATGGCAAAATTAGAAAATAAGGTTAGGAGATTATTATTAATATAAGATATTTTTTTAACCACTTTTCACATATATTTTCCTAAAAAACGAGCAATTATTCTTTTATTTTTACATATATTTATATTGTTTTTTTTTTTTAACTTTAACACTTAGGAACGTATCTTAAAAACTGAAAAAATAGTCTATATTATAATTATTTTTACTTCCTTTATTACTTTTTACTTTTTTTTTTAATTAAAAAAATCGGAGCATGCAATTTATTTTAATTTTTCTTTTTCTTGAAATTTATGTCAGGTTTTTCAAAATTTCTATTTAAATAGGATTATCTGCTTAATCATTAAAAATTTTACGCACTATACACACATACCTTTTAAGTATTAAAGAATTATAATAATAAACTATAAATATAATTAAAATAATAATACTACTATGAAAAAAAAAAAAACTGTATTATCTACAATAATTAAAAGTCCTAAACAATAACAACTATAAACTAAAAAGCAATTATTTTATATAAAGTTTGTTTTCCTTAATGTTACATACATTATATTTTATTTTTTTTAAAAGATTAAAAAACAAAAAAGAACTCGTCAAAAGACTTCTTGCTTTAATATATGGTTTTGTCAAAAGGTTGCATTTGAAACAGCTGATTTTAATTTTTAAATTTAAATTAAATATCAGCTGTTCCTAAATATTTATGCAAATGTTTTACGTCATTTTTTTCTTATTCCGCTTTTCGTTTTGGTTATTTATTTTATAGCTTATTTTTGTTTTTTTATTTTTGGTCCTTCTGGCCGGATTCACAAATTTCTTGCCAGATTTTTTTGTGACATATAACTGGAAACAAGTTAATCACAAAACGCGCAACTTTGTAGTTTCCACTACAACCTATAGAAAGATATTTCCGGAAAGCTGTGCTTCAGAAATGAAATTAGAAAATTGCAAAACATTTTTATGCAACACAAGTCAAAGCGTAATAATTCAATGAATAATTTTGAGTTTCATAAACTATTTGCCTGAATAGTGAACACCTGAAAGTTCTAACAGCAGACTTTACTATAAATTAACTCAAGTAAATATCCTACAGGAATCCAAGTCTATCCTAAAAATCAAACCACAATAAATGTACAAAGGAAAACGGACAACCAGAGGTAAAAATAAGTACAATGTAACATCCAAGACAAAGGCTATGAAGAGAAAGGTCACTCGATTAAAAAATATGTTAGACGCAGGATGGGCATAAAAATATAGCAACTTGAATATACATCCCCCCCCTTGATTTGAATTATGAAACAATTTTGTTTTTTAAAGCGCCAAAATTTTAGTAAATTTTATTTTATATAAAAAACAAATCTTATTTTAATATACAAATTTGAAAACTAGAACTTTTTTCCTAGAAAAATGTCATTAAATTCAAACTGATTGAATTCATTTTATGAATTAGAGATTCGTTATGGTTTTGTAAAGAAAGTAATAAAATAAAAAATTAGAATATTTTATGAATAAAAAAAATGATCTTTTCCTCACAATTTATCGCCAACATTCGGTTTATGGCCACTCTCAAAAACTTTAAAAATTTCCAATCTCCAATCTCTTTTCTATAAAAATGTCCGAAAATCAGAGTCTGAGGACGAGTACTGACAGGAATTACTGTAGTTACCAAACACTCAGGTGTTTGTTTAGTATAGCCTGACAGGAAATCGTCTATTTTTTTTTTAGGCCTATACTTCTGTGAAAACACTTTCCCTCCCACCTTCCCACATTTTTAGTTTACATTTTAAGCCGTTCAGACAGAATTAGTCTTATTTCAGACATAGTCTGCTTAATTTTAACAAATTTTTCTACATATTTTAAAAGTTGTTAAACACTTAAAATTGCTAACTAAGATAAGATTTCTTATCTTATCTTAAAGAAGACATTGGATATTTTAATTAAAAAAGATTAATTACTAATTAATTAAACCTAATTAACCTAATATATTATCCACTAATTCAGTTTAATATTTAATTAGTTAATTACTATACCCGTTTTGTATATATTAACTTTTAATATTATTAAAAAAGAAATTGATTAAATTAAAATAACTTTTATTGAAAAAATAATTATAAATAGTTAATTCTGAAAAAATAATATTTCAAATAAAGTAAATATAAAATAAATTAACTACAGTATAAATATAAAATAAGAAATCAAAATAATAAATCGAAATGAACAATCGATATAAGAATAATTCACTTACCCTATAAGAGATCGTTTGGATCTCGTTATCTATCACACTGGCGCTTTTTTATCTCTTAATGGATTTCCTTTTTAAATTAAGGAAATAGATAAAAAAAAAAGAATTAAATAATTTTTATTTTTGAAAACTCGATGAGTTTTCCCATCGGAAAATTGTGCCAAAATTTTTCTTTCCTTTCTGAATGAACAAAACAAAAAAATATATATTTTTTTTCCTTTTTTATATAACTTACATATATTAATAATTATTCGGCGATTTATAAAATTTTATTTATAAAATTAAAACATATATAAAAATAAAACTATAAATATAAAATATTATTTTATAATAAATATAAAAATTGTAAATTATAAATATAAATATAATCATATATATAAAATTTATTTAAACATACTTTGAGATTTCCTTAGCAATCTAAATGGAAGATTTTTGTGAACAATCTTTTTCATTTCAATTATTAAATTATAAAAGAAGTACTTATAGAATTTTCTTAAGCTAGACAATAAATTTCTCAAAAATGAGTGTTATAATAGTTTCTCTTAGGGATAAAACCCGTAGGGCTGACGATCATGACCTCTGGCGATCGTATAGGAAAATGGACTTATAAAAGGAAAAGTTTAGAAATTTAAGGATTGCGAGTATTGAAAAAGGCTTCTGCAGAGTTTCCGCTGTTTATAAGCTTGAGCAATAAATAAAAAAAAACTAATGATAATCAAGTGGAAAACATATTATAATTAGCAGAACACTGAAGGAAACCTCTGCAAAAATGGTCGACTGAAATTGAGAATGATCAGATGTATCTGTTAGATGGCTGATCGGCCAGGGGGTATCAAAGGAAAACACCAACAATTTTTTGAGAATTTGTTATTAATAACTTGACGTTTCGACAAACATTGTTTGCATTCTTCAGGGGCTATCTATAAAGAAAAAATATACATAAAAGCATAGCTAGCATTAACAGAACAAAGCAAAAAAATATGGCAATAGAACAATAAAAATAAAAAATTGTAATAGTAAACTAACTAAAACAAAATACAAAGGTAAATACAGATACTTAGTATAGAGAAACTGTAGAAAAGTTACAGACCTACGTATAAGAAAGTTACAGTTTTTCTATACTAAGTATCTGTATTTACCTTTGTATTTTGTTTTAGTTAGTTTACTATTACAATTTTTTATTTTTATTGTTCTATTGCCATATTTTTTTGCTTTGTTCTGTTAATGCTACCTATATTTTTATGTATATTTTTTCTTTATAGATAGCCCCTGAAGAATGCAAACAATGTTTGTCGAAACGTCAGGTTATTAATAAAAAACACTCAAAAAATTGTTGGTGTTTTCCTTTGATACCCCCTGCCGATCGGCCATCTAACAGATACATCTGATCATTTCTAACGCCCAACAATTGGTGCAATTTAAAATTGAGAATGATTGTATTATGGAAACTGAATGGACGCGGGACTTCTAGTATACCGTCCAGAGTTTTATCTATTTCATTTGTATAGCCTTTGTAATTTTGAAAGTGATTTCATTTTCTCTGTTTCAATATTTTGAATGAAAATAATTTTTCAGAAAATTATATGGCAATAATTTTAGAAAAATATTAGGACTCGAGTTACGTATGTTATGTATTTAAATGCATTCTGAAAACAAAAATAGTTTGTTTATCTGCACAAAAATATCTACATAAATGTTTGTTGCTTCGCCATGTCTTCAGCTGCTGTTGGCCTATTTGGGATATCAAGAAATGGAAAACCAGTAAATGATTTGGCGGAGCCTTAAATTGACAGAGCTGGCACACTGATCCGATGAAGACCTGTTTAGATGATTATGAGGGAAAAATTATGGCCAGCCTCTTTTGGGAAATTCGTCAGTGGAATTACCACTCTCGGCCAGTGAAACCCTCAAGATTAAACGACGCAATGTTACCGTCAAAGTTGGGTTTAGGGCAGCCTATAATTCTCCAATTCTTTCAAAAATGATTGCAATAGATTTCTCTCCCGAGCTTAGTGTAAAAGTTGTCTATTCATAGCCACCGGGACTTTCCGGATAAAGTTCTGAGATTATTTCACTTCAGAGTAGCATTCTGTCGGAGTTCCTCTTTTAAAATAATTTCCTTTGCTCTTGCACGTCTCAAGTAGAGATAAGCATACAGTTCATTTTTGAACGTGTTTCTGGAGAATCAATTCAACCAGGTTAGGCTCATGGATTTTTTCAATATTCTATGTAGAATCTCTACAGATATTTAAATCAAAGAATATAATATAGTGTGACTTTAACTGCTATATGTCGTCATTTACAGTACAGCCTTTTGAAAAGACGCCTGAAGGTGGACAAATATCTATAACTGGACAATATCTTGAGTTCTTGGACGTCATAGCAGCATTCTTCTCTTCCTTTTAGCTGATCGAATGTTCATCTATTGACACAATAGCTTGCTAAAGAGGTAGTGAAGAAAATATGATTTTTCCACATTTCTGTCTTGATCTAATATTTCCAAGACGGAGGTAAGAAGCTTTGCTAAGGACGTCCAAAATACTCAGATTCTCCACAGATGTTAACTTCTGGCCAGCAGATATTTTATTAAACATGCATAAATTTGGTTTGTATATAATTACTAAATATCTGAGGTCCATTTAAAGTGTGAAAATTTTTGGTTGAAGTGGAAATGGAAAATGGAAAATCTCAGGCGTTCTTGAGATATTCCGATTTCACAACTCAAACTTAATTCTGGTTTTATTAGTCAACCCAAATTCACAAACTGTACAATAATATCTAAAAAAACAATTTTACTTATTCTATCTTAACCCACTTAATAATACTTATTCTATCTTAACCTACTTA
>JAAEAF010014877.1:120514-131949 GCA_011037195.1 Triatoma infestans
GGACAATTGGGAGACTGAATCAGAATGGCAGAAGGAAGTAAGAGAGAAGCTGGCTGCAAAGGAACGGGATTTGGAGAGGGAAGAAGTAGAACCGTTAGCTGAAGAGGAAGTGTGGATGGCATTGTCAAGATTTAAGAAGGGAAAAGCACCTGGGCTGGATGGCGTGTCCGTGGAAATGCTGGTGAATGGATGGGAGGTGCTGGGCGAGGAAGTGATCGGAATATTGGACGAGTGTCTGAGAGGAGGGGGGTTCCCGAAGGAATGGAAGGGGGCCGAACTTGTTATGCTGAAGAAGGGCGAAGACAGGGATCCAAGACTGGTGTCTTCGTACAGGCCGGTATGTTTGCTCCCCGTTTTGGGGAAAGTGTGTGAGAGAGTGATTTTGGAGCGTATGAAAGGAGTGATAGAGAATAGTTGGGATGAATGGCAGTATGGGTGTCGGAAGGGTAGGTCTGTGGAGGATGTGCTAATGGAGCTGGGAACGAGAGTGAATGGGTCGAGGTCGAAGTATGTCATGGGGATCTTTTTCGATATTAAGGGCGCGTTTGATCACTTATGGTGGCCGCAGTTAAAATTAAGGCTTTTGGAGTTAGGCGTGTCGGAGGGGGTGTATAGGATGGTTGTTGGCTTTCTGTCGGATAGGTCTGTGACGCTTCGGGCCAGAAGCTGTGTGGCTACAGAGCAGGTGCAGAGAGGATGCCCGCAGGGGTCGGTCCTCGGGCCATACCTATGGTGTGTTGTTTTTAACGAGTTGTTGGGTGAGCTCAGGAATAGGGATATGTCGGGTCTGGCCTTTATGGACGATCTTTGTATCTTAGTTGAGGGTAATTCGAGATTGGAGTTGGAAAGGAAGGGTACTTCTTATTCCACTTTTGTGTATGAATGGTGTGCAAGAAGGAAATTGTGGGGGAGTGAGGAAAAGTCTGCGGGTATGTTGTTGAAGGGGCGGCTGCATGTGGAAAGGCCGCCTTGTTTGGAGATGAGTGGCAAAAGGTTGAGAGTCGTAAAGGAGTATAGGTATTTAGGGGTGTGGTTGACCCCAGGACTTAGAATGGGTGTGCATGTGGAGAGAATGTGTGTGGGCGTGGAGAGAAAGGGGGAAAAGTTGAGAAGGCTGGCTGGAAAGGATTGCGGTTATGGTTTTAGAGAGATGCGATTGGTTTATAAAAGTGTAGTAGAGTCGGCTTGGTCGTTTGGTGCGTGTTTCGTTTGGCCTAGGCTGATGAGTTCAGATAAGAAGCGGTTGGAGCAATGTCAGAGGCGTGTTCTTTTGTCGTTGGTTAGGGGTTATAGGACGGTTCCGACTTGTGCGTTGCCAGTGATGGTGGGTGTACTGCCGGTGATCTATAAGATGGAAGAAGCGGAAAAGAATTATTTGGTTCGTCGTGGGGGGAATGTGTATATAGGAGATAGGTTGGTCGATTGTGATGAAATCGAAATGGAGGGCATGGAAAGGATTAGAGTCAGGATTCGGGAGGATATCCTTCGAAGATGGCAGGAGGAGTGGCGGACGGGTACGAAAGGAAGACCGGTTGTTGACTTTATTCCGGATGTGAGCAAGAGATTTCGGGAGAAATGGTGGACAGCTGACCATTACACGGTTCAGGTGATGACGGAACATGGTGCCGGTTTTTCGTATTTGTGCCGTTTTGGTAAGAGTGATAGAAGTGGGTGTGTGTGTGGCGCGGAAGATAGTGTTAGGCATAAGGTTTTTGATTGTGTCTGCGGAGATAGGGAACGTTTCTTGCTTAGGCGAGTGATGGAAAGATGTGGAGTGATGTGGCCGAACGAGTTGCGCGGGTGGTGCAATGAAGACGCGTGGCCGTATTTGGTGTCGCTAGCGAGAGAACAGTTGACATTGTATGGAGTGTATGGTGTGTAGTCATGGTTTTTGTGTTGAGGTGAGTGTGTGTGCGTGTGTGTTGGAGTGGTGGCGACTCGGCGTAGGTATGTGGCGACACCATCGCCCACCCTTCGGGGTGCAGTCAGCCTCTGGCTCTCTATGAGAGCCAGTTTTCCTCTCCCGTCCCGCAACCTGTCCTTTTCCTTTCCTCTTGCCGGGTTACTGGCAAGTAGTCCTGGGTTACTGCACCTCTGTCTACGAGGCACTGGACAGGAATCAGTAGATGTTAACCATCGGGTGTGCGATCAGTCACACTATACTCGGTATCGAGTATGAAATACTGAACTACGGGCGCAAGCAGCGTCGATTTCCAGGCCCAATTGCTTGCGATTGAGGTCGGATTCGTAGTGGCCGTGGTCCCAACAACAACTCCAATGACTTCGGTTATGAGTTGAGCGGGAGGAGCCTCGCAATATAAATTTAACCCCGGTGCCAGCCCGTAGCTGGAAGTGCACCTGCTAGATGTGCGCGGTCCACCGGAGCCTGCTAGAGTGCCTTCTCTAGCTTCCGGTAGTGGGGTGTGACCACTTTGTGGGATCACTCTGCGCGCTGGTTGAGCGTCTCTCAACCTACCCTTAAATGGGTCAAGCGGGGGGAGTGCCCGGGGTGGCACTTCTGCCTTGGAGAGGCCTTGCACTACAGCCTCTCCCGGGTGGTGACATCCTTCTCTTGTAAAACGACTCCGTGCTTGCACGGGGGGACTGGTATATCCGAAAGGATAGGAACGGTCTTTAAAGAACCCTTAGTACCGGAAGGGAACAGGCAGAAGGGAGTTCGAGATATAGGTGACAGCAAATAATTCTACAGCAAGCTTACAACATGCATTCTACAAATTGTACTCTACCTATCGCTATCGCATTCTGTCGCTCTTAGTCTTTAATTAAGTCTTTACATATTTTATTTTTATTGCAATCAAGTATGCATACAGCTCACGAAACTCGTCTGATCGGCTTTGTACACTTCCCAAAATTATAATTTCTTTTAATTCTTAAAACATTCCATCTTTGAACCACTTTTTCAGAGTTCATTATCATTTTATGTTCTTTTACATTTACTTATTTAAATTTTAAAATAATTTTTACATTTATAATGCTGTTTTTTTATGAGAGAAAATTAAACTGAACATTTTGAAAGAAAAAGGAAAACAAAAAATAAAAAATAAAAGGGCCGCTATTTCAAAGGCTACTAAAACCAGGACTGTATGAACTTTATTGTAATGTATAGTGACTGCAAAGTGGACGGGCCACTCTGAATTAAACTTTAAACTGCGACTCTATAGGTGTTATGTTTTTGTTTGTTTACCTTTACCCTCAAATTACTTTACTTGTAACGTGGTACAGCTTAAGCAATTTCGTTGAATAACTTTCTTTTTATTCTGTATTTTTGAATAACATTAGTACAAGATCGTATATTAATACATTTGAAGTATTTTCATATATAAGGGCTAAATATTTTTTTTGTTACAGACATACCTAAGAAATAAAACAAATCATGTTAAATTTAATACAGTGTCCAGTGTAATGATGTGTAGTAAACAGTACACTATTTATTTGTGAGCGCGAGAGTATTGATCCTCATATTCCTTTTTCAGCCAGGATTCAAAGGAGAAAAATAATGAAGTATTGTAAATGGGTAATCCAAGTTTTTACTAATGTAAATTGGGAAATTTCCAGAAAAATATGTAATAAAATAATTGAAAGTTTGAAATATTATTGGTTTCATTTCTTTTTGATTGAGAATAGGGATTCTCAGGATTACAATATGGAAATAAGAGATTCTTTGGGTTTTATTCTTGTCCGACTTTAAAGGGAATCAAGGTTGGATACACTAGTGATATGGTCTTGGAACAATTTCTACATAAAATACTGAAGTGTAATACTGAATTAAACATTTCCTCTTTAGGATGCGTCGTCCAGGAATTTTTGTTACATTTATCATTGAAATCTCTTTAGGTATACAATTTTAACGTGTACTTTCTTGTAAAAGACAACAAAAAAAATTGGACAGAAAGGCCCTAACCAAGAACCAGCCCTACCAAGAACAAGCGCCAAGTTAGAAGATGAAGTGATTACCAGAAATGAGTTTCATTCTAGCGGAAAGTTAAATCTGGAATTTTAAGATGCGTAAATAGTAATCACACTAAGATTAATCTGTGTGACTGAAAAGGAACAAATTTCAATCTCTTCCAGATGTAATTAGTTTTATAGTGATCAGATTGCTAGGCCATAACACTATTCTTTACAAAAAATGGAATATTCAATTCCTGCTTGCCTCAGATAGGGGCTAAAGTCTTCCCCCTATTCTTAGAGCAGCGACTTCTGCTAGATCCTAATAAGAGTCATTCATTCTGAATTGGAACGTTGGAAAGTGTCTGGCCGCAATAAGAAGTGAAGCCTAGTGACTTAGGTACCCGATTAGCGCTAGGCTCTAAGGTGCAGCAATTCAAAAAAAGTCGCAAAATTTGCGTGAATCTCAGTACCATGAAGTAATAATCTTTTGAGTTTTACATATTTGTAGTAGACTGGTTACATTGGCGCAGTTCAATGACTTTTTTAATACTTATGCGCTTTTGGTGGCAACTATATTTTTTCAATATAAGTTTGGCTCAAAGTCACTGCTTCAGGATAATCGATACAAGACGGTAAACTACTTCTTACTTTCTTCAAACATTATGATAAATTATAATAAATTGTCCCTGAATGTCTATTGCAGATTTCGTCACTTCATATCTTCATACGAATTTCGCATCTACTAAACTGATACTAACCTATTTCCGATACTAGGTTTTTGAAGTTAGATTCCATTATTATGACTGTTTTCTTTTTAATAAGTTTGGTGGAAAACCCTAGTTTTTCCTGAAATCTTAAAAGAAACTTTTTCCTTTAAATTTAATTTTTTTTTTTTAATAACCTCTAGAATTTGTAAAATTAATTACATTTTGTTTATGACTGAGAGTAAACTCATAAAAAAAATAAAAAAGAAGGTGCTGCCCTCAAAAATGTTTCATTCAATTTTATTATATCACACATTTCATTACGCTTACAATAAAAAAAAAAAAAAATTGTATTTTTATTAGGGTTATATGTTTTTTTTATGCCTTTCATCAGAGTTTTGATTAAAAAATAAACAAATGAAAATGTAAAATTTAAAAAAAAGAATGTTGAAGAAGTAAAGAATGGTGAAGAAGTAAAGAATGGAGTTTTTTGAAGCAATTTTCCTGCAATTGCTGGAAAAACTACGTCTTACTTTTCGTTTTATTTATTTCTATTTTTGAAGGAATTTTTATTCTTATGTAATTTAGATATATAAGATAGCTGCAGGGCATTGACTCCTTTTACTAGCATAGTTTTCCCAAGCAATATGAAGTAATAAATAAATCATGTCTGAATTATTTACTTTTGGGAAGGTTAGAAATAGAAAGAAAAGTGGCAGATAAAGGTAGGGTCATGACAAAAAAAAAAATTATAAAACAGCTGTTAAAATTAATTAAAAAATAATTTTATTCTTTTATAAAAGGAAATTTTATGTTTTTACTTTTATTTTCCAAAATAATATGTAGGTAAGAATTCTCCCCCTTGATGCTCTACATTCAAAGCTGTACACTTTGCCACCTCAACTAACAGAGGATATCTTCAGATATCTTTAAGATTAACTAAAATTATGATATATATATATATATTTTTTACCTAATTAAGGCTTATCGCAAATATATATATATAATAACTTTTCTTAAATTTAACGTTTCTTAACAGCTATCTTTACAGCTAGAAATTTTAAGTGTTTAAAACTTTAAGATTGGTAATTGAGTAAGCAATTATCCCTAATTCTGGCTTAGCGACCCATTATTAATAATAATACGGTAACAGGGAAATCTATCTTTTAAGTACTGTTAAAACTATCGCTATCTCAATATCGTGATTTTCTTCTAGGGGTGCCGACATTTCTTAAAACGAAGTAGTAATTATAAATTTTAGCAATGAAAGTAGAGAGAAGAAGATATTTAACTCTAAAAACAGAGAATTGGCAGACACTTGAAAAAGTTCAAATCAACATCTTTTACACAAATTTGATGAACGAGGTTTTGGTGAAAAAATCCGATACCGGTGAGAATTAGGGAAATGACGTATGATGTCTCAAAGAAGTATAAGTGGTAGTTAAATACAGTGTCCAGATGAAAATTAACATTTTGGGCCTGCACAGGTGGTTGATAAAAGCTTCTTAGGCTTCTTAGCATTCCCACACACAAACTCCAACTCTAAACAAAAAAAAAGAACAGTATTCAAAACTGCTTGTATAAAATTTGTCCAACGTGAAGCTTGTAAAACAGATCAACATGTAGTTAAGTGAAACCCGAAAAATCAATAAGAGGAAACAAAATACAGCATGAAAACATCGCAAGAAGACATAACACTCTTCAGCTCAGAGTGGCTGGTACTGGAACCATAATGCTGGCAAATTAGAACAATTTTTTTCCCCCGGTTGTCCAACTTTTTGACACCAATTTTGTGGGCGTTCAATCTCAATTTGAGGATGTTTTGATTACCGGTGGGCGAAATGAGCTTTAAAAATGTATCTTGGCCTTAGTGTAGCCTCTGGTCACATACGGTTTTGTAAAGATACTGTAAACTTTCGAGGTGAGCTTTCAGTTGACCATCAAAATGAAGCAGGTAAATGGAATCTTTTAACTACCAAAGCAGCAACTCAACTATTCATTTCAGTATATTTCTGGGGCAACGCTTCGACTCAGTGGTGATGAGAGAGACACAATTCGTGCAGGGATTATAGATTGGCACTAGTAGGAGTTTTTGCAGACTTGAAGAATGAGAAAATATTTGAAAATAACCTTTCTATTTTTATTTTTTACATTTTTACTTTTAGAGCATTTAAAAAAAAGTGGATATAATTTTATAAATTTTGGACAATCCAATCTTGATTTAATGACCACGATTCTAAAATTTAATGACCTGACAAAACCATATACTTAATAGCTAAGAAGTTAAAGCGTGTAATTGAAATTATAACAGCCATAAGATTGTATGAACTGTCATATTTTATTTTTAGGTTTTTCTTTTGTATTTTATTTTTATTAATTTGTATTTTTTCATTTCTTTTTTTCTTTTTTCTTGTTTTTTTTTTTTTTTTTTTAAATAAAGCGAGGCAATTACTGATTTTCTTTTTTTATTTTGTTAATTTATTTTTTCATTTTTTTTTTGTTTTAATTTTATGACGCCACGCCTCACTTGTTACACACACAGATATATATATATAAGTTTTAATAAAAATTATCAAAGATGAAAACTTGCCGTAGTAGAGTGGTGATCACCGTCGCTACGGTTACCATAGTCGGAGTGGTCGTGAGTTTTGTGGAAAGATTGCATCCATCTTCCGAACAACAGAATACTTTAGTTCCCCACGATTCTCCTGTAACAAAAAATAAATACACAAATATATATTAATATTACTTTAATACAAAAACATTTTTTCCTATTACTGCTAAAAGGAGTTTAGTGGATTAATTGTAGGGTTGGACAGAGAATTAATGAAGTGAAAAATATACGGCGTAATGACTGATATATTAACTGAGAAAGGAATTTACTACTAACAGGAGAAAATACTGCAAGGACTTTACAGAACAGATGTAGAAATAGTGGTAGTGTAAGAGTAACAATGACAGACTAAACTGGCACAGTGTTTGCTGTTGATGCTTTCTCGTAGAGTGCTGAAGACCAAACAAGAATCTTTGCAAGACCGATGATAACTGTCTAAGATTGATTTTTTTGTTTTATTAGCCCTTATTATATACTTGCTGAAACTTCCTCTACTTCCCTTAACTACTTCTTACTTCTTCTTTCTAGGCGATGAGTAGGCGGATCTTGATCTCCAAAAGGTGGTGTGCTTGAATAACTTGTGGTAGGGAGATACATCAAATCTCATGTGATGTATTTAATGACGTAGCAGTGGGCGGATTGCCCTATGATGTTGGTTCCAGGCAATTCCATCAGAAGGAAGTACTAGACAAAATGATTTCAGCGGATGATCCTTTCAGATTTACACTACTTATCTGAGTGTAAATTAGTGAACAAAATATCTGCAATACCAAAAATGTAGGAACCTCAAATTTGATATTATTATAATATGGAGCCGACATTAGTAAAAAATTATCCCAACAAAATAAGAGAGCAAAGTTCAAAGTGGACGATCATACAATAATGTGGATGTTCAATTTATAACCTTGAAAATAATGTAATTGAAAGTTCCTCAATGCAGGAATAACCTTCTATTCGTTTCCTTCTATTACGAAATAAGATATTATTGGGTTAAACTTTAATTCACAATGCACGGTGTAAATTATTCAATCAATAAAAACTTGTTCAATTAAATTGTGCTGTTATTACATAAATATATTTCCATTAAAAAAAGCCTCTCAGAATAAAGGATATGCAATGATTGTACTAGCAACTAGACAAAGGAAGGGGCAACGTTATATCAGTAAGTCGTGAGTTAAGTCTGACACGTCCGATCAGCTGCGTCTGACACGTTACTCATCAATTATATCAATATTTACAATATTTTAAGTACAGTATAGAGAACATGTACAACAAATCTTCAGTCCTCGAAAGAGGTTGCAATATCGATTATGGACGAATTTAGTATTGGTCTATTCAGTGTGATGTAAAAATTCAGTATTTGAAAAAAAAAATCGATAAAACCCTTGAAAATGATTAGACCATATATTACACTTAAAAAGAAAGTTCTGTATTAGTTTCAGATCAGATTGAGTTTGCAGTCTCATATTCTATTGGTAAATTAGAAAAGTGTTTGTTTTTCTTTTCTACCCCTGTAGAGCGGTTTTCTCCTCCATGGCAGAAAAAAAGTAACAGCTGTAGTGCAAGTTGTGTATTGGAAAATTCAGGAAAAACTTTATCACTGGAAAAACAATGTCCCTTTTTTAAAAAAAAAAACCTCTCAACAGAGAGAGAGCGTCAAGTATTAAAACTTGCCATGTACAATCATGTTAGAGGGAAAACTGAATCTGTTGCATTTCCCTCTCCCAACACTGAAAGAAAAACCTTCAAAAAAGAGTAAACAAACTTGCTAAACTAGATCGGAAAATTGTAATATATATTTTTTTTCTTAAAAGCTTTCCAATTTTATTTTTCCATTTAAATACTAGTGCCGCTACTAACTCCCCCCCTAATGGGATTTTCTGACACACGGTTCCTTCTGGAAGAAAAAAAAGAGAGTAAAATCTAATAGAGGAATGTAAGAGCCAAATCTAAGATTTTCTCCTTCTTTTTCTAAGAGGAATTTACAATATTCTTGGCACGAGCTCTTTTTTTAATGATAAATTCAAATAATATGGTATATTCATAGATAAAATAAAGGAGTACGAGAAAGAAAAATAACAACTATTCAGAAAGCGTATTTTTATTGCGCTTACCCGCTCCAAATTAGAATATGGAGCGCCAGTGTATAGCTCAGCGCGCAAATCACGCCTGAAGTAATTAGATAGGATTTATAATGAAGGAATTAGGTTGTTTATAGGCGCCTTCCGGACCAGTCCTTTAGAAAACCTATATGTAGAGTCAGGGATGCTGCCTCCTCAACTTAGGAGGGAACAGCTTACCCTGATTTACATTGCCGGAATATGGGGAAAGCGGCAATATTCGAGGGCCCATTTCAACAAGAGTACCGTCAACAACAATCACGGACGCGACCTCTCGGGGTCCGAGCGCTAGAGCTCTTAGACGCGGAGGGAGTAGACTCCCTCCCAGTAAAGAGTTGGCGCTTTGCGCACCTCCCCCATGGCTACTACCTTCTACAAGCGTCCCTATGGATCTGGCAACACATAAAAAAGAGGAAACATCACCCGCCGTCTATAGGCAAAAATTGTTAGAAATTTTAAACCTTTATTATGATTTCCGGCCTGTCATTACTGACGGGTCGAAGATAGGCGACGGTGTAGGTAGTGCTGTGTACACGAAGGGAGTTACTATATATGTGGACACTTCCGCAATATGCAATCGTGTACACAGCTGAGATGTTCGCAATTTGCCAAGCCATAAAATTAATTCGAGATAAAAATTATAATAAAACACTAACATTGACGGACTCATTAAGGTACTACAGGCCCTCCGGGATAAGTTCTCGATGGACCCAATGGTCCTAAATATTTATAACTTAATGCAGCAACTAAGCGCACGGGGTCAAGGGGTGAAGTTCGCCTGGGTCCGAGTCACATTGGTGTGTCCAGTAACGAACGGGCGGACGAGGCAGCTAAGCGAGTTGCCTCTACACAAACAAATGATGTCACCCCCGTACGGCCCACTGACTTACAGGTTTATATGAAATACATTATCAATAATAAATGGCAAAGTTGGTGGGACAGAATAAGTGAAAAATTAAAAGATATTAAACCACGTGTGCGAAATGTCATGATCGAGAACTACCCGCGGCACATCAGTGATTCTGACTAGGCTAAGGATAGGTCATACACGTGTGACTCCGGGCACCTCCTTACTGGTGGGAGAAGACCGAGGTGCTCTCATTGCCGAGAAAGGCTGACGGTAGCGCACGTGTTGGAAGTATGTGAAGCCCTGTACAGACAGAGAGAAAGTACAGGCCTGCCACATGATAAGCGCGTTGTATTACAAGAGGGTTCTCCTTACATAAGGAGGCTATTCGATTATTTGAAAGATATAAATATATACAACAAAATTTAGGATTAATAGTTAGGTTAGACAAAGCTGGGTGAAGGAATATTGAGTATCTCACCCATTAGGTTAGTTATGTTAAAGGGGAAAGGAATATCAAGTACTTTCCCCTTCGTGTGTATGTTTGGTATGAATGTATTTATTCGTGTGAATGTATTTATTAGCGAGAACATATTTATTAGCGTGAATGTATTTATTAGCGAGAATGCTGGTATAAATGGTTAGGTTAGTATTTTATCTTCTATTTTGGAGTTGAAAGAAATTATATAAAAGTATTTCAACCCCTTAGGTTTAGTTTAATTTATATTTAGTCTCTTATAGAGGGTGCAGGAACATAAGTTAAAAGTACTACACTCCACAGTTAACTTGTTCAATAGCCTCCTTAAGTAAAAGTTATACAATTAAAATATCCAAAAATTACAATATTAAATGAAAGAATGTTGCTTTTGGTATTTGCTTGGGTTGTTAAAATAGATTCTCTAGAAGTTAAGGGATGGCACAGTAATTATCCGCACTCCCCCTCGTCGACCAGATCGATGAGATGAGTGGGGAAGTGTGGGAAGAATCAACCACCAATGGTTCCACCCGCTCTGCCAGGCAAAGTGTCGTGTGTGGACGCCAATTAAGGTATTGGTGCCATCCCAGCTCGAGTGGCAAAAGAAGAGAAATATACTTAAAGAATGTGGGGCGCTAATGGCCATAAGTCGTCGATGCGCCCGAAAAAAAAAACAACTATTCAGTGCAATGAAGTAACTGTAATCGTGTCGGATTTTTAAATTTGAATTTCCGGCGGAAATAAATAATATATTGAGGTAACA
>JAAEAF010014878.1:0-22402 GCA_011037195.1 Triatoma infestans
ATGGATGCACTCCTAAGGCATCTTGAGACGCCACAGAACGGCTCCGGCCCGATAAGTGCTCCGATTGAACCTTCCCGGGCCAGGCGGTCTGCCGCTTCATTGTCTCTATAACCCGAATGCCCAGGTACCCAAACCAGGAAGATCTTATTATGGCTACTAATTTCCCTGAGTGCACCTAGGCAATCCCACACCCAGCCTGAGCTGATCTCCCACGAGTCAATTGCCCGCAGAGCAGCCTGGCTATCCGAATAAATGACGACTCTGGAGTTATACACTCCCAGTCTTTTATTTCGGCGCCCGCAGAACTAATCGCGACTAGCTCCGCTGAAAGACCGTAGCTAGCATTCCCAGGCTCACGAGATATTACATCTCGGATGAGCCCGTACACGCCGGCTCCCACTCCATCTTCTGTCTTGGACCCGTCCGTGTACCACATAGATTCGCCTGCAATTGGCGGCCCATTCGTCCATGCCCCCCTGTCTAATATCAGGACTTTGAAGGGTTTTTGGAAGTCTTACCTAGGAGTCATTATGTCCTTAGGCAGGCCCAAGATCGGGTCCGCCTCCAGCTCCTCCCATAGGTCTTGGTACCTCCCAGTATGCCTGGGATAGATGGGCGCTTGTCCCTGTTGTAGTCGTCCCACAACTGCTCTTGCAACGCCTTGGACGTGAATGTGGAGTGGTGGAAGGTTTGTGAAGGTGGAAGTGAAGATGAAGGAGGTAGATGAGCCTTGGGTGACTTGGAAAAATCGATCACTTAGAAAAGATTTATATGTATGAATGGGCTGGAATGTCTGCTGGATCTATAGCCAACCACTGCCTACTATGGATGCATTATGGATAAATTGTCGTCTTCATTATAATGTTGTGAAGATAACGTTGACGAAACTTGAGAAATATATTAAGAGAAAGTTGTACGACTTTTTGCATACTACTTTTGTTTTCAAAGCATTAGAAATATTACAACCTTTTAAAAAGGATAAATCACTTTAGAAAAAAAGTAATTAAAGTTTGACACAAAAGAAAGTCAAGTAGAATAGTAAAGAAAATTTTTATTTATAAAGAAACTGGACAGTTTTTTCTTTTATTCTTTTTTTTTTTTTTTCAAGATTTCCTTTCAATCTTATAACGTTGTTAAAAATTAAAAAAAATCCAGTCTTTGGTAAAACTTTTTTTTTTTTTTTACAAAAAACTTTTCAAAATTTTCAACATTTAAAATCGATGTGAAAGTAGACGAGTTTTATTTAGACATGGATGTGGACCAGAAATATGAAAATGGATGGGATGGTTTTCAAACCTAAACAAAACGAGGGGTTGGAATATAAACAACGGCTGTAGAATATGAACTGGAAGAAGATGAAGATAAGGGAAGCGGTGGAAAAGAAAGGAAGATGTTTTACTTTGTTTGCAAAATCTTGTTGTCTTCTTCATCTAAGAATAAAGCGGGATGACTCGTCATAAACAGTGTTAATAAATCATCATTCATATTTAGAAAGAAGGAAGAGAAGTTAGAAAAGTTAAAATTAGTAAAATAAACGTTATTGTTTACTAAAGATAATCTCTGTTTATTAATGAATGAATGCAGTCATAGTGTTGGCTACTGGGGTTTATATGCAAAAAAAAAAATATGTTTAATTCATTTAACTAATTAACTACTAAGAAATATGTTAACTCAAAAGTATTAACTAATAAATATGCTTCGATATATCTATGAAGATAACCATATCCAGGCAAAAGTGGGGAATATATTATCTGAAGATTTCCCAACAAAAAACATTCCTCAAGGTGGCTGCCTCCCCCCCCCAACTTCAAGTTCTTTTGTAAATGTTGCACTTTAAGGTTGGATTCACAGTTGTAGCTAGATGAGATTAAAATTAAATGCAAACAACTCTCTAGACAATCTGTTCTTCGCAAAATATCAAGTTATTATTACTGAGTATGTCTGACACCAGATTCAAGTGCTCAAGATTAGCCCGGAAGAATACGGGGAAATTGGGGCTTGAAGATAAATTATAAGAAAACTGAGTAATTAGTTAGTTTTTGTTTTTTTGAAATATATACATAAGTAGAAATATACAGGGTGACCAAAGTTATATGCTCCACCCACTTTTTTTTTTAAACGGCGGGAAATTGCGAAAAAATAGAAAACACGTATTTAATCATTTTTAGTCTAGTTTATTTTCAGTGATTGATCCATTTTTTTATACCCCAATATCCCGAGATGCAGCACCAACTTTGTTTTTTCAAATGGAACATTATATTTTTTTTTGCGTTTTATTTGTACTTGAGCCTGCTAAAAAGAAAAAAAAAAAGAAAAAAAAAAAAAAAAAAAATTTAAAATCGGTTAGGTTTTCAAAAGTTATGGTAATTTAAAATATGAAAAACAAATTTCAGTTTAATGTCAAAATCACCTTATTTTTTCTTTAAAGAAGCTCTTCAAACTGGGCACCATCAACGGATAGGCAAGCCAAGCTCTGGACTCCCACGCTCTGTTTGTAGCAGCACTTAGGTGGCAAAGTCAACATCTAGGCGGGCTAGAGTTATTCGACGTTCCAGATCTTCGACCTAAGCCACGGGATTAAGGTTACTGTACTCTTTATTTTTTAGATATCCCCACAAAAAATAGTCCATTGGGGTTAAGTCCGGAGATCGAGGTGGCCATTGGATCGGACCATGAGTTCCTAACCACTTTTCGTGGAAATTTCTGTCCAGGTAACGTCGAACAACTCTCGCATTATGTGCCGGGCAACCATCTTGTTGAAAATACATATCTAGCCGACGTTTTAGAGGAACATCTTCAAGCAGAACTGGCAAATGTCTCTTAAAAAAATTAGATACCTTTCACCAGTTAAGTTCTCTCTGTAGAAGTTTGGGCCTATTAGTTGGTTTCCTAAAACTCCACACCAAACGTTTGTAGAAAAAACAACCTGATGGCGTGTGGCGAAGGTAACTTGTGGATTTTCTTCTGCCCATATTCTAAAGTTCCAACGATTAGAAGGCCATTGTTGGTAAACTTTGATTCATCAGTCCATAAAATTGTGCATTTTTGTCCATTTTTTGTGGGGATATCTAAAAAATAAAGTGTACAGTAACCTTAATCCCGTGGCTTCAGTCGAAGATCTGGAACGTCGAATAACTCTAGCCTGCCTAGATGTTGACTTTGCCACCTAAGTGCTGCTACAAACAGAGCGTGGGAGTCCAGAGCTTTGGCTTGCCTATCCGTTGATGGTGCCCAGTTTGAAGAGCTTCTTTAAAGAAAAAATAAGGTAATTTTGACATTAAACTGAAATTTGTTTTTCATATTTTAAATTACCATAACTTTTGAAAAACCTAACCGATTTAAAATTTTTTTTTTTTTTTTTAGAGGCTCAAGTACTATAAAAATATGCAAAAAAAAATATAATGTTCCATTTGAAAAAAAAAGTTGGATGCTGTATCTCGGGATATTGGGGTTTAAAAAAATGGATCAATCACTGAAAATAAACTAGACTAAAAATGATTAAATACGTGTTTTCTATTTTTTCGAAATTTCCCGCCGTTTAAAAAAAAAGTGGGTGGAGCATATAACTCTGGTCACCCTGTATATATGGAGTTGTTGAGGAGAGAAACTAGATTTGATTAAACGAATGAGATATGCTGGCACTAATATAATGTAGCTAAGTTTACACTAACTGCAATGGACTTTATAATGAAAATGATAGAATGAATGGGGTGAGTAAAGATATGACGCGATACGATATATAGTTGTATGGTTGTATCTGATAGATATCTTCTACATAGATTCCCACTGGCTTATATACACAGGTTCTCCCACTCTAGCCTGCCTAAGTCAGAGAGTAGTCTCTGTTAACCAGAGGGGCCCTCTCTTCTCTCTGCTGTGGTTGCATTATCTTTGCGGTACCATTACAAGTACATTTAATTAATTCTAATATATAGTATTAAACCTAAACTCGTAGGACCTGGATAAATCCGTCAGTCCGAGTTGCAATAGACACAAAATTCAAACAAACTATCTTAAATTTATATTGCAGTAAAAATAACAAAAACATGCTCTGTTTATATTTCATACCTATTGTGATAACATAAAATTAAAACTGAAAAGTAACATTACATACATAAAAATAAAAAAATAAAAATGTCTTTTCTACTTCCGTTAACTAGCCATTATATTACGTTATCAAAAAGGATGTATATTTGCCCGGTATTTACATGATAATAAAACAGATCTTTCCAATTCTTTCCATTGAATAACTCAATTATTTCAGTCCGACCCAATTGTTTTTTTTTCCCTAGCCATCTTAATCTATACTCAGTTAATACCAAACACACCCCCAAATAATGGAACATATCTTCATAAACATTGAGATAAACACAGAGTACACTTTCCGGTTTCTTCTGGTCGAAGAAGAAAACTGAGTACATGGCTAGGAAAATAGGAGGATCATTAGAAATCGAGGGCAATACAATTAGATCCATTCCCGAGTTTAAGTAGTTGGATGTTTAATAGTTAATTTACAACTCCTTACTTGAAAGTATATTGTTCTACGGTAGTGAAATATGGACATCTGGCCATAGAAATGGATATATCCGCCTCCGGTAATGAATTTTCCCAGAGAAATGTTACAAATAAAAGTTATAGCTGTTATATATCTAGTTGATATACCAAGTTGAAAGAAAATTGTTGAGCCATTTTCGTAAAACTCGTAAAAAAAGAGGAAAAACTCTTTAGTAAAGTAGTACTTCTGGTTAAGAAACTTTGTAAGATAACATGCTGTCGGATGCCATATGATACCTATACGAAAGGTCAAATTTGTCCTTTCTGCGATATTTTTTGTTTTTGAGCTTTGCTGTTCACATACGTAATACACAAACATTTCTAAAAACCATATTTTCGGACTTAAGTCACCTCAAAACATGTATTTTAGATGAAAACTCAATATCAAAAATTTGACACGTTTAAGATACTTCCTCTTACTAGGAAAAAAAAATTGAAATTTTTCAATACCATACCGTGAATTTTTAGTTTCTCTTACTCCTAGTAAGAGGAAGTATTGAAATCGTGTCAAATTTTCGATATCGAGTTTTCACCGGAAATATCTGTTTTGAGGTCCTCTGGGTCCAAAAAAGTGGTTTTTAGCAAATGGTCTGTGTGTGTGTGTGTGTGTGTGTGTGTGTGTATGTATGTTTTGTGAACAGCATAGCTCAAAAACGAAAAACCATAGGAAGTTGAAACTTGATGTTCCGTTTAGGTATCACCATAGGATCTGACAGTGTGTTATCTGCCAAAATTCCTATACCGGAAGTACCACTTTACTAGTTTTTTGTTTTATTTGTAATTTTCTCAAAAATGGCTCCGACGATTTTCTTCAAACTTAGTGTATCAACTACATTTACAAAGAGCTACAGCTTTTATTTGAAACATTTCTCCGAGAAAATTCATTTGGGAGAGGTATTAGGTTTTTATCTAAAGTGCTATTTCAGTTTATTAGGCAGTTATGTCATCTAAATAATGTTAATTAGAATTAAATATGTTGTTGAAATTCCGAGTTTGAAAAAAATCGGATTACCGGAAGTGCTTTACCACTTTACTGAATGATTTTTTTCACTTTTTAGCAATATTCTCAAAAATGGCTCAGACGATTTTCTTGAAACAACGTATGTACACTAAACATACAATGATCTACAACTTTTATTATAACATGTCCCTGGAAAAATTCATTTAAGGGCACTTTTGGGGGAGGGGTAGGGTTATGTTTTTTCCCCTAAAGTGCTATCATAGTTTATTATACAATTCTATTATCCAAACAAAATTAATTAGAAATAAATAGGTGGCTGCAATTCCGAGCATCAAGAAAACTTGTAAACCGGAAGTGCGCTTTAACTGAACAGTTTTTCAGTTTTCGACGAATTTCATTAAATTTGGTACACGAACTATAAAATTTGAAAGGTTACAATTTTCAGAACTGGAGTAAGAGAAAGTTGTGTGAGGGTTTCACACCAGATTTTTTTATTTATTTTACGTTTAACGGAATTGGTCGCTTAAGGTTTCCCCTCTGCTTCCTTTCAAATATTCTAATTTGGAAATAAAATTGTCTCCGGAATTTTAGAATTAAGGAAGTGAACTTTCCGTGAAGGTTGTAAATCAAATTATCTGTCAGAACATTGAACATTAAGCAAGGCTTTAGTGGATGAAATGCGATTTTAAGTAGCGAGATTGGATGTTGTGTGTTAAAGGGGGTCAGGAAAAACTTTTTAGATACTTAGCACATAATCTAGCTTAAATTAATTTGCATTGATAGGGGATTATTGAGCATTAAGGGGGGGGGGGCCCTTCATTATTTTATTAACAATGCCCCTCACCAGAGGACCATTACTAGTTCATCCACATAAATGAAATTGGATTTTTTCTTCTGCTGTTGTTTTCTAGTTAACTTCTTTTTACTTTTATTTATCGCGTTTTATGGCATTTGATGAAGGAAAAATTTGTTTAAAAAAAATGTTGACATTTTTTTGCTTGTCTGCTGAAGTGCATTAGCATCACTTCAAGATTTTCTAAAACTGTTTTTTCTTGATTTCATCATTGCCCGGTAATGTGGCAATGTAACGAGAGAACATTTAAAATGGGCATGCAAATCTTTTAGGTTGTAGTGCATTAACCTCCTAACAAAATCTACTTAGCAGGTCAATAAAATTATGTAAACCAACACGATACTAGCAGAACCTGAATGCGAAAAATGAAATACTGTTTTGGATACCGTAACTTGCTGACCAAGGCACTCAGTAGAAATCGGTTAAATTTAACCTTTTTACTTTCTCTTACTCCTAGTAAGTATTGTTTGTAATCGTGTGAAATTTTCGATATCGAGTTTTCCCCGGAAATATCCGTTTTGAGGTCTCCTAAGTCCAAAAAAGTGGTTTTTAGAAAATGGCCTCTGTGGGTGTCTGTGTGTATTTATAACATGTGTATATATATATAAAACAGCATAGCTCAAAAAAGAAAAACCGTAGAAAGTTAAAACTTGATATTCCGTTTAGGTATTACCATGCGATCTGACAGTACGTTATCTTACAAAATTCCTTAACCTGAAATACCACATTACTAGTTGTTTTTTTTTACTTATTCGCGATTTTCTCAAACATGGCTCGAACAATTTTCTTGAAACTTTCTATATTAACTACACATACAAAGATATACAACTTTTATCTAAAACATTTCTCTGGGAAAATTCATTTAAGGACACTTTTAGAGGAAGGGTAGGGTTTTATGTTTTTCTCTTAAGTGCTATCACAGTTGATTGTACAATTCTATCATCCAAACAAAATTAATTAGAAATAAATAGAAGGGCCAAAATTCCGAGTTTCAAGAAAATTAGAAAACCGGAAGTGCGCTTTTACTGAACAGTTTTTTTCAGTTTTCGACGAATTTCATTAAATCTTGAACTCTAACTATAAACTTTGTCAATTATTATTTTGATAACTGGAGTAAGAGAAAGTTGTGTGAGTGTTTCACACCAGATTTTTTTTTGGAATGTTGCGCCAGATTTTTTTAGATTTAATTAGCTAAATTCTTCTGCTTTACTCTGTTGGTGACTGCCTTCTCACGTCCAATAATAAACAGACACCGGTATGGCAGGCGTTATTATAATATAAATCTAACTCCTCACATTGCTAGCAGTATATACCCTCTTGCAGACAGGAAGAAAAGAAGGCGAAGTCTGTTTACTTGTTGAGCAAATAAGAAAACAAAAAATGAAATAGTTTTCTTGAAAAGTTTTTTGTAATAAATAAAAAAGTTATATTTCTTTTTTAAAATTATTTGTCTACTAGTTTGCTTTCTAAGATTTCTTAACTTATTCCTTTAGAAACCCACATTGACGTTTAGACTCATCAATCCTCAGAGTTGTCAGCAACAGATATTATTACAGATAGTATTATAATTGTATTGGTATTAGACATAACATTCCTCACCAGATATATCTCTTTCCAAGCCATTTTAAAATGTTCCATTTTCAAAGAGGATATGATAGAAATAGAGGTCTTGACTTTAATTTAAAAATTCATATACGATTTCTAATAAAATATAAAGTAGCCATTGTTTACTTAAAATAAATATTTTCATATTTGACAATATATGAAACTTACATTTCATCGTTTGTATAATAACCATTTAGGTATTCTGTACCAGAAAATTAGATGAAGGCAAAGTAATATTGTACTACGATATAAATAGATATTGCAACACATGGATATTCGCAGTGGGGTGCCAGTTAGAAAATGCAGTTAGTGGCCACTTCATCCATTCTGTGATGAAGTGCGGTCATGTTTGGATTCCCAGTCTTGCCTTTGGATTATTCAAACTGTATTAGTATGAGCAATGATTATGATGTATGTTCGTTAATCAACTCATCCACGTGTACCTGAATGGCAATACCAAACAAATTCAATAAAGGAATCCTAGCTCTAACTACTCCATAATCAAGCTGTCCTGTATTCAATTTTTGTTTCAAATAGAGTACCAAAGTTTAAACTAGTTAATTTTTTAGTTATAAATGAAATATATATAACGTCATTAATGTTGAAATTTATGATTTATCAACTCCTATGTGCTTTCTTCTAAATACATCAGAAGACTAATTGAGACAAAAAAATGTTTTAAACTCTTCACAGTAATGAAAATAGTGGAATAATGTACAGTAAAATGACAATACATATGAATGTAAACACTTTCTGTAGAAGAATAAATCAGTGAAATTGTAGAGAGAGAGAGTGATTAGTCAATGAAACGTTTTGTGTGGTGACTGTTAAGTGACTTCACTGATGTAAACTGAAAAACTCATTTCAATGCATTTTTAATGCATTTGATTTTATGCATTCGAATGCAACTTTAGCCTAACCTTAAAAGTTTAAATTGGGGTCATATTAGTATGTTTCTATTTTTATCGTAAATTATATGTGTTTAAGGGATTGGACACAAGAGCTATGCTTAGATTAAGTAAAGTTAGTCTTACTGAACACTGTTTGTAGTGATTGCGAATAATAAACATTGCAAGAACTCTACACTGTAATATTTTAGAGTGTAAGTATGGTAGCGGAAGAAGAGAGTGACAGACTAACTGGCATAGTGACAGTGTGACAACAAAGTATGTTGAACGTTAACAATGATTTAAATGAATTACGAGTGAGATTCAGGTCCTCGTTTTATACATGGCGGTTGGGCAAGCCCCTACGCTCTCTAACTTCTTCTTCCAGTACCCAGATGCGCTCCTTAGTTTCGCTCTCCGCGAACCAGAGGGAGAAATGTAGTGAACTTGAGGTGGGGAATAATTAGGTCCTGATTCGATTTATTATTTTATAGTTGTTGTGGTTAGTTTCGCAGAGCTGGAAAGCATAAGAGATATTTTCCATGATAGCCTCCGCTTCTTTTTGTGGTCATCGACCGGTTTCGGCCGTTCGCCCATATTCAGGATGAATTTGTCAAACAGTGTGATAAACAGCAAACAGACTTGCACACAGCAAATTCAGTTTACAGACTGTGTGTAAACTGAGTTTGTAAACACACTGAGTGTGTAAACTGAATTTGCACTGTGCAGTCTGTGTTATCACTGTTTGACAAACGCATCCTGAAGACAGGCGAAGCCCAATACCGGTTGGTGCCCACAAAAAGAAGCAGGCTATCAGAAAATATCTCTGATATTATTTTATATATATGTGTATGTGTTTCTTGAATGTTTTTACATTCTCTTACATCCTAATAAGAGGGTTTTTTTTCCGAGGATTCTGTACTGCGACATTTTATGTTCTATTGTACCTCCTCTGGTGCCGAGGATGAGCTAGCTCATCTACAGCACCCTCTCCAGGTTGAGCTCCCTAAGGGATCCCCAAAACCCTGGAAGGTTCTAGGATGGGTATTTCCTGGGTATTTCCTCCTCCCCTATCTGGTAAGGCCCAGAATATTAAATCTTCTTTGAATGATAGTATTACAGTCTGTTAGGAGATGTATTGGAGTTTCCTCCATCTCCCCAAAGAATCTGCATCTGCCATCATCTTCTAGGCCAAGTTTCCTCAGGTGTCCCCTGAGTCTGCAAGGTATCCCGTTCTTACTCAGATTGATGCAGGCTTTCGACCTTTCCTGGTTATATCCACCCAGACAGGCCTTGGCCTGCCTCAGTTCCGGGATGGTGTTCCAGAGACGAGCACTTTTCGTCATCTCCTCCTTCTTGATTGGTTCTAAGAATACTTGGTCGCTGACTCCGCAAAAGGGCTCTGGCTCAATGAGAGGAGGTGCAGCGCCTTTTTTTGCAAGGGTGTCGGCTACCTCATTGCCTTCCACGCCGACATGTCCCGGCATCCAGTATAGGGTAACTTTATTTCTTCTGCCTAGGTTGTTGAGCTTACCTAGGCATACACATACCATTTTTGAACTGATAAAATAAGAACTCAGTGCTTTAATGGCACCCTGACTATCGGATAGGATAACTATCTCCTGATTCCGATATCCTCTGTCAAGGTTCAATTGAACGCACCTTCCAATAGCGTGAATTTCCCCCTGGAAGATGCTAGGAAATCTGCCCATGGGTTCCGAGTGTTTGGTTCTATGCCCAAACACCCCTGCCCCGGTTCCTTTGAGGGTCTTAGACCCATATGTATACCACTTAGTGGCTTGCTTGCTAATACTAGTCGGGACGGATTCTTCGCTCCACTCCCTTTTCGTGCTTAGCTTGGTAGAAAAATTTCTAACGAAACTATATTTCTTAGTCATACTGTCTCTAGGAAGGTTCCAGGGGAGCGAGCCGACAGAAGGAAATGTCCGCTTCCTAAAGCTTAGCCCATTCCCCTTCGCCACCCTTTCTACCACTTGGTGGAGCGGTGTGAGATTGAGAATGACCTCAATTCCGGCCGTGGGAAACGTCAATAAAAAGATGTATCGCGTTCTGGTTAAATTTTAGAACTATGTCTTCAACGGAAATACATATTTTGAGTTCATTTTGTATGAAAAAATGTTTTTAGCTAATGGCTTGCATGTGTGTGCATTTGTGTGTAACCTAAACATCTCAATAACGTCAACTCGCAAAAAGCTCAAACTAATTACATTTTTAATTATCACAAATGCATCAGACATCAAGGTTTCGATTAAAATAAAAAATCCATCTTCAGTTTTCCACAATTTTATCGAAAACGACATCAACTATTTTTCTTTAAACTTCTACTCCTACTATCAATCTACTTCAGCGCCTATCATTTTTATTTGCAACTTTTTTGTGGGTAATTTATTTTTTTGGGAGTTCTGGAAAAGTAGTTATATTAATCTTTCCTTTAAAGCACAACTTGAGACTAGAATTTATGGTTTCACTACCTCTATGATATTGAGAAACATTAGATGTATTGCTAGAATCGCAGATACATGGGATTGACCCGCTCTTCAATTCTCTGCCTTCTTGTGTTAGTAGAGTGGTACTTTACTACCTCCCCGGCACCACCGCACCCCCACCATATTTGTGTTAAGACAAATGACTAAAATTTGATTTTCGAAGAAAATTTTGTCATTTTATATACAATAATTGTATTAACAGGTGTCAGAGAAAGTGTCGTGTGAGTGTTTCACACCAGATTTACCAGATTTTTTTTATCCTATTAAGATCAGCAAATTGAAAAGTTGAAAAGAAGAAAGTTAGAGACTATTGTGACCTACTTAGCATTTTATGTGATTCGAATAATCTCTATGTTACAATATAATGAGATTGAAGGAGTAAATGGGTAGTTTGTCATTGACAGTAGCATAATTTATACAATGATTACATGTGAGATAGACAATACTAGTACTATACTTTTAGTACTCAATCACAAAAAACATCTGTGAGGCTTATAAAAAAAAGTCCAGGCCATCTTTTGTGATGGCCATAAAAGTGGAAAAGAAGTTTAATTTAAGTCAAGATTACAACTAGTCAAGCCAAATTTAGTTAGTACTTTACCATTTTTATAGGCGTTCTTTTATTTACTGTGACGTGTTTTTTAAGATAAACTACTGAGGGAACATATTCATGTTTATTTCACGTTAAAATTAAATAAAACAATCATCACTTTGATATTTAGTTAAGGGCTGTAATTATAATTGTAAATAATCATTAAAGTGACGTATATTAATGTTTTTAACGTGTAACCTTTATTATATTTCCAAATAATGATAAATCAGTGTTTAGCAACCATATTATTTAAATTATTGTTTTTTAATAATTGCAAAATGATGTAAAACACTCACTGGACTTGGTATTATTGCAGTTAATACAATTATGATATGGAGAAATTTATATTAACTTGGAAATTTTTACTTAGTTACCTTAACATAGTCCTCACGAGTTGGTCTAGTGGCTAGCGTACTCGCCTTTAGTGCGAGAATTCAGGGTTCGATTCCCGTTAGGGCAAAATCGGTGTTGACCTAGCATCCTGATAAAAAGTGGGAAGCTACAGTTAGTAGCGCCCTAGGTAGCAAGGCGAGAAATAAATGGAGTGGGAACTGCTGCGTGACTTACCACACGCTCCCCCTATTCAAATCGCCGTCTGCCAAGCCTTAGCCCTTCATGAGCTGTTGCGCCATAGGCTTTTACCTTGACGTAAGTAATTATACTTTGTAAGTATAAATTTTGACGGTGGTATCATAGATATGTCAGAAAACCTTTCACAATATATTTATCGGAAAAATAGTACAAGTAAATAATGATAGGTTTATATCTGTTTAGTAAACACTCCAAGGTTAATGCAAATCATTATAGTCATTCTCGAGATAATTCCAAAATACTCAAAAAAAAAAAGACTACTGTAACCGTTTCTCGTAAACCGGTACTTCATCAAATATGGAATTATAGCAATGCTTTCACAGTACTTCAATATTATATGGGTGTGAAAACCATACATTATACTGACTTGGTACTTTAGAGGAATCATATTTCTTAAGAAAAAAAATCAACTTTTCTGAAGAAATGTTTCAAATAAATGCTATATGCATTTTTGAGAAAATCATGAAAAATTTGGGGGAGGGGAAAAATCCAGTAAAGTCGTATATGTCAGATGCGGTGGTGACAACCACACGAAATACCAACTTTGGGCTTGCTGTAACTTTTCGTTTTTGAGTAACTTTATTTTAAAAAAAACAAACAATTCCATGTTCGTTACGACAGCTGTATTTGATGTTGTAAAATCGATGTTGAAGTTCGGTCACCAAAAAAAAACAAACCCTCTTTTCAAATTATCACCAACGTTTCAGCAAATTTATTGCCTTCTTCAAAAATATAAAAAAAAAGTCTGGTGTGAAACACTCACACAACTTTCTCTTACTCCAGGTCTCAAAATTATAATTGACATATTTTATAGTTTTTATGTACCAAATGAAATTCGTCGAAAACTGAAAAAAACTGTTCAGTAAAACTGCACTTCCGGTTTACTCATTTTCTTGAAACTCAGAATTTTGGCCGTCTATTTATTTTTAATTAATTTTGTTTGGATGATAGAATTGTATAATCAACTATGATAGCACTTTAGAGAAAAACATAACCCCACCCCTCCCCTAAAAGTGACCCTTACATGAATTTCCTAGAGAAATGTTTTAAATAAAAGTTGTAATCTTTTGCATGTTTAGTTAAATCACACTCGTTTATTTGCTCTAGAATATTTTACAATTCCTTGGCAAAGGAGTAGTATAAATTACATTTATGTACATTAAATCAAAACTTGTCCATTTTCTAATACAATACTAACTCAAAAATAAACAAAAATTAATGAAATGAAATAATACTAGTAAAATAATAAAAAAAATTAAAAAAAATAATAAAAAAGATAATACAATTGTTATACCCTAACATCGATAAATAAATAAAATAAGTCACTAAACACAAAAGCAAACTTACTAGGAGGATCATAAAACTACAAGTAAAAAATAAATAGAAAGAATATTAAAAAATAAGAAAATAATAATATACTGGCCTCAATATAAGATAATTCATTGTAATAACTAAGACGATTTTCTATTTTTTAAAGTTGCAGACAGAAATTTGAACAGCGAGTTTACTTTTAACATATTTAGGCAGCTAAAAAAACAAATCATTTTGTCAGTTGGTGATAATGTTTCATTTAAAACAAGTTCGTTTAAAAATTTGGACCGGTTCAAAGAAAAGGCAGGGCATTCAAACAGAAAGTGCTGGATGTCGTCCTTCTTATTAAGTTCGCAATTATGGCAGACCCCATCCGGTTAGAATGCAAATCTTCTTCCACGCAACAAAATTCTACTAAATTTTTTACCGGCAAGTCTGATCTGTGCCACTACCCTTATCTTTTCAATATCACACTTATACCACAGGTATTCCTCTGTTAGGCCCAAACGGCTAATTTGTCTATAATATGTATTATAAGAACTATTCATTACCGAGTTTACATCAGTACAGACCAAATGATTCTTGTAAGATTCCAAAATTGTCTTTTTTACTGCAGATAGAGACTGGTAACTTGCATTAAGCAGTAAATAATCATAACCAATGGTTACTAGATAAGATTTTAAATGCGAGTACCAATTAAATATAAGATTTATAAAAGTATTATCAAAATGGGCCAACCTTAAGATTTTGATTATTCTGCTATCCTCTGACTTCAGCAAATGCAGCCACCATCCAAACATTCGTTTGAATATTTTTAAGCGGCAGTGAGTTCTTGACGTTTCCAATCTCACATAAGCATCGGACGTTTGAATAGGGAGCCTTAATAAAGCCTTAAAGAATAATAGTTGTCCACGCTCAATAACATTAGAATAAGGACATCCCCAAACTTCCGATAAATATAAAAGGACACTTTCCGCTAAGGAATCTAAAAGAGATACCTTAGCTTCCCAAGAATCCGATTGTATTCTTCTTAAAATGCTGAGAACGGCTGAGTTAGCAGAAGAAAATTTATTTATGAAGAATTTTGCAGCGATCCGAAAAACACCTGAGGATGAGAATGGGACACCCAAATAAGTAACATTATTACTCACAGAAATTTTTGATTTTTTGTAAAAGAAATCTTTAAATTTTGGCAGGCGACCTCCTTTATGGAACGGAACAACAACTGTTTTATTAATATTTACCACAAGAGAGTTTAAGTTGCAGTACTGCTCCAATATATTTAAATTTAGTTGAGCGTCTGACCAATAGGGACTTAAAAGCACCGTGTCATCGGCATACGAAATAATGTTAAGGTCTCTATTTGCACTAAGACTAACACCCTTGGCCCCGTGTGCAACAAAGAAATCAACAATATCCGAAATGTACAGAGCGAAAAGGAGAGGCGAGAGGACCTCGCCTTGCAAGACGCCTTCGTTAATATCTATTTCGGAAGAGAGCTCGTTCCCTTGTGACACTAGCATTACCGGATGAGAATACATGTTCATTAGGATTCTCAAAGATTTCCCACAAATACCTAAATCATATAGTTTCTGCCACAATTTTTGATGGTTAACAGAGTCAAAGGCTCTTTTAAAGTCAACGAAAATTGCGAAAAGTTTACTCCTTTTCAGCCTCAATTGAATAGATATTGCAGCCGATAATGTGAATATTGCATCACGACAGCCCCTCTCTTTCCTAAACCCCATTTGCTCATCTGGAATTAAATCATTGGTTTCTGCCCATAAAGCTAATCTATTATATATGATGTAGGTAAATATCTTAACTACTGCATTAAAGATAGCTATACCACGGTAGTTTTCGGGGTCTTTCTTATCGCCCTTTTTGTGTAAAAGAATCATTTTTACTTTATACCAACTCGTTGGAATAGATTCTGTGCGCCATATAGTGTTGAACAAATTCTGTAAATAATGTAACCAGGAAGGAGGCAGAATTTTATAGCATTCATTAGGGATATAGTCCAGACCAGCCGCTTTGTTATTCTTACATGTAGTTAGACTATGGAGTACATCATCCAGAGAGATTTCATGGTCTAGAGCAGGATGGAAGAAACCAAAAAACATTACATCAGTTTGAGGTTTTGGGGGCATTACGCTATTATAAAAATATTCCCAATCTGAGATTGACAAGGGGCATTCACTAAACACTTTTTTCTTTCTAAATTTATTTATAATAAACCAGAAGTCCGAGGGACTTTTAACATTTCTAATAGAATTATTTATTTCAGCAAAATACGATTTTTTATTATTTTTAACCAATTTTTTATATTTTTTCCTTACATTCATATAGTTTACTAGGTCACTATTCTTTCTATATTTGCGAAACCTTTTATACAATTTATTTAAACATTTTTTCATGAAAAAACATTCTGTAGAGAACCAGTGTTCAGTTGAGTTATAAGTGTAAGTATTGAAATTCTTATAAGTAATTAGTTTCGAGACAGACATAGCATCAAACATGGTTAAATATAAATTATTATACAATTCTTCAATGTCACTACTGTGATAATAAATATTAACACTATTCTCTAAACAGATATAAAATTTTAACAAATTTTCAGTATTTCTATTGATTATAATATTACGGTTTAATGATTTATTGATACTAGAACCATTCAGATTAAAAGGAAAGTCTTTTAAAGAAATGTTTACAGTACAACAACAATGGTCCGAATAAACAGAAATATTTTCAACTACTAAATCAGTAATAATAGGAATAGCACCTACATTTGCCCATACCAAATCCACTGTACTAGTCCCCAGTTTTGAGAGATATGTAAAATTAGCAGGGGTATCACTGGGGGTGCGTCCATTACAAACAATAAAACCGAAATCTTCCATTATATTTACCAAAGTGATGCCTCTATTATTAATTACATTATCACAAGATTCCCTACGATTAGTCAGATCAGATCCCTGAAACATTTCATCATCTATATTATTTAGGCAGCCAATTCGTGAATTAAAATCCCCTCCTATTATTATATTTTGAAACCCATATTCAGAAACTAAATCGTAAAGTATGTAAGAAAAATTATTTAACAATGAATCACCTTCTTTTCCTGGTTTTATATAAACAAAACCAATTATTAAAGTATCATTTCCAGAACAAAGAGATAGAAATAGCCAATAAGGGTTACTAACTAACACATTAATAACTGAGAACAAGTTCTTCTTGATGAATATTAGCAGACCAGCACTACCTCTCCCCATCTTATTGGTTTTCACAGCTTCTGTCGAGTAGTAATCGTAGCCTGCCAAAAATGACGGTATTTTTACATTTTCTGAACATAACCATGTCTCACAGAGACAGATAATGTCCTTTTCCAGAAGTAGGTTGATTTCACAGGGAGTCATATGAAACATAGTCCGATTAAAGCCACAAACGTTCCAAAAGCCAATATGTAGACAGACCGTACTTAACTTATCTGTCCTTATATTATCGAGTTTTTTGAAGTAGGAGTTTTTTTAGATGAGGGACTGTACTTACTTTGCTCTCTGATTGCCTTTAGCTTTCTTTTTTCTGATTTTCTTCTAGTCTTGATACTTTTGGATGAACAATCAGTTGTAACTTCACTTTCTTTATCTGTAACTTCATTCTCAGAAGACACGGGAAAATTCTCAACTGAAGCATTTACAAAAGGCGAATAGTCCGATTCGAATCTAATTAAGACTCGCTTTGAATGATCATCTTTTCTCGCAAAAACTTTGCCATTCTTAAACCATACATACCTAATTCTGCCCTCCTTCCATAGATCTTTCCCTTTCTTAAGTAACTTGTACGAATAACTTGAAAAAATGGATAGATTTAAAGCGGATCTGTTTTGTTTAGACAATATTAAAAATTTTTCTTTCTCATTACATGTAGAGAATGAAATAATTATTGGCGGAGGAACGGTAGAGTTTTTATATTTAAGGCGAAAATAATTTTCCAGCTTATCTTCAGATAACTCATATTGAATAACAGTTGAGATCTTTTGTATAATGTTATACAGAGTTTCATCTTTGTCATATGGTACATTGGTTATTCTAATTTTATTAAATTTAACGGAGCTACTTAATTCGTTAATAATATGATTCATACTATCAAGCTTTGTATCCAAAAGTGTATTACTTTCTTGTAGTTTATAGTTAAGTTTTTTTATTTTAGAAATATCACTCTTAAAATTCTTAAAAGATGCAGAGATTTCAGATTTCAAATCATTCATCTCGTCATGAATAGCCCTATTCATCTCCTTTTTAATATCATCTTTAAATTTTTCCAGAAGCTTTTCCAATGACTGTATATCCATTTTCCTATTTTTTTTTTTCTTTTTTTTTGTTACTTAATATAAGCTTTTGAAATGTCTGTGTGTCTGTTACACACAGTCAATGCGAATGAAATAAAGCAAGCACTACTGACCTTGGACTGTAGTCTTCACAATGTAACAAACTAAATAACTCCCACTACTTTTCATAAACAGACTCCAATAGAAATATAGTTATTCACTTAATAATATTAAATTTTTAATTAGTTAAGGTATTTTCCACCAAATGAATACGGTTCAAAATTAACAGTTTTAAAAAACAGTTAATAAGTGACAAACAGAAAAAAGAATCAGCTCGATCGATTCACTAGAACCACTAGAATAAAAAAAAAATAAACTTCAATACACAGAGTACATGTGAACGCACGTAAATCTCAAATACTACTCCTGTATGTTTAGTTTTTATAAGGAGTTTCAAGAAAATCGTGAAGCCATTTTTGAGAAAATCGCCAAAAAATGAAAAAAAAAAAATTTGGTAAAGTAAACGCACTTCCGGTTATCCGATTTTTTCAAACTCGGAATTTCAACTATATATTTAATTCTAATTAATATTATGTAGATGATAGAATTGTGTAATAAACTGAAATAGCACTTTAGATGAAAACCTAACCCCACCTCTCCCCATAACTGCCCTTAAATAAATTTTCCCAGAGAAATATTTCAAAGAAAAGTTGTTTTTATGTCCAGTTGATGTACCAAGTTTGAAGAAAATCTTTGGAGCCTTTTTTGAGAAAAACGCAAAAAATTAAAAAAAAACAAAAAAAAAAACTAGTAAAGTGGTAATTCCGGTTGTGGAATTTTGACAGATAACTTACTGTCAGATCCCATGGTGATACCTAAACGGATTATCAAGTTTCAACTTTCTACGGTTTTTCGTTTTTGAGATATGCTGTTCACATACGCACAGACCATTTGCTAAAAACCATTTTTTTGGACTTAGTTGACCTCAAAACGGATATTTCCGGTGAAAACACGATCACAATACTTCCTCTTACTAGGAGAAAGAGAAAGTAATAATAAATCAATTAAAAAATAGATAAAATTATTATATATTTTATTTTATTATATTTTATTTTAAGCTATTGCTATTATTGCAGAAAAAAATCAGAATTAACTTATGTCTCAACTATTAAAATTTAAAAAAACATGTTGTATATAGGAACATGTTGTAAAATATGAAAATCTAACGTAAGAAGTGAACTTACAAAAATTTTCCTTTTTTAATTTCTTAAAATCTATAGTTTAACTTGTGATATACCATCATCAAAAGTTAAGGAGATAGGGTGTGTCAGGGTTTATAAAGGGCTAGGAGAGCGGATGGAAAAACCGTGTCTTATTGTGAATGTTGTTTAGGAAATTGCAGGAGATTGTTATAACTGACGGATAGATTGTTGGTATCGGTTCTAAAATTGACAGCTGATTTGTCTTTTTTAATATGTATCATTTCCAATATATATCTTCTTTTTTTTATATTATTATTGTTAATTGAAAAAAGAAAAAGAAAAGCCGACTGACATGACTACAGCACTAACCAAACACTTCATACAACACAAAAATGAATTTGACACGGAAAATACTACAAATTCTTTCCATTCTTTGCATAACATTTCGTGATCTGTATTTGATAATAACATCATTGAATTTCACTACATTTCTATTTTTTTCACAAACAGTGTCATTTAATGGAATCCCTGAATTTTTCTATTCCTGAATCTCGAACAGCGCGAATCTCTCACATTCAATAATTAGGTGACAAAAAATGTTATTATAAATATTAATTAATTAAATAAGCTAATGAATACTACATTGCAATTAAAACTTTTGAATTATCTTTATTTGTAAGAGTGTAATAAAAAAGTGTGTTAATTATTTTATGAATAATAAAGATTTTTACTTTTTCAAATATATTACGTATTATGATACTGTCAAATATTCGAAATTGAGTTTTCACCGAATGAACATGTTTCGAGTTATCCTGATTATGAAAATAATGTTTTTAGCGAATGGTATGTGTGAACAAAATACTAAATATCCCAAAAAGGAATAAACATCTGATAATTAACTTTCAGTTTTATGCGATTTCTCGAAAACGGTTCAGAGAAAGATTTTCTCTGAACTTCATATATTATCGATAAACATAAATGCCTATCACTTTTATTTGAAACATTTTTCTTTCCAGGAAAATCGATTTTTTAAGGTTTTTCTTTTTTTTTCTTTCTGGACGAGCGGTAACGTTAAGCTTTCCTATAAAGTACGGAGGAGAATTCCAAAATTTAAAGAAACTCGATTAATCGAAAGTGCTACTATTTATACATAGAACAAATTTTTGAGTTTATTTTTGGTATTTTCTTGAACAACGATATTCCTTTATAACCTGAAATGCTCACCGCACAATTATAATTGATATGAGAAGGAAAGAGAATTAGAGAGAATGGGTTTTAGAGAAATAAAGTAGATTATAAGTTAAACATTGTGTAATGAAAGGAACACACAAACTGCAAGAACTTTATAAGTATATAGAAGTTAGGTAGCGAGAGACAAATAAAGAGACAGACTGGGTGAGTGATGATGAGAATGTGGTAGAAGGTTGCTGACTAGTTGTTAAATGGTCGCAAAACTGTCCTGAACGACTTAGGGCGTGGGTATGTGGCGTCACCATCGCCCACCCTTCGGGGTGCAATCAGCCTCTGGCTCTCCAGGTTGGGGAATCCCTTACCCCACCTAATCCATCCTGATCCTTTCCCTTTGCAGGGTTTTGCCTGTACGTATCCACCGGGGTTACTGGGACGGCGGCGGGTGGGGGGGGGGGGCTGTAGGCTTGAGCAATGGACAGGAATCAGTAATGAATCTGTAGATCCACGTCAATGCATTCATTCACGTTAGCTCGTTAGGTTGAAAACTGTAACCCGGTGCTTGAAATTGAGGTTTAGATTCTTAGTGGCCGTGTTTTTAATCAATATCTGAGTTGAGCGGGAGGAGACTTGCAATATAAATTAAACCCCGGCGCCATCCCGTAGCTGAAAGCGCATTTGCTGGGTGTGCGCGGTTTACCAGAGCCTGCTAGGGAGTGCCTTCTCTAGCTTCTGGGAATGAAGTGTGACCATTTTGTGGGACCATAATAGCGTATCTCAACCTGCCCTTAAATGGGTCAAGCAGGGGAGTGCCAGGGTTCGGAACTTCTGCCATGGCGAGGCATTGCACTAACAGTGTCTCGATGGCAGTGACATCCTTCTCTTGTAAAATGACCCCGTTGCTACCCGTACTGGTAAACCCAAAGCGGGTAGGTACGGTCCTTAAAGAACTCCCGAGTACCAGAGGGAAACGGGTATACACGGGAAGAATGTCCTGAACGACTACGTTCATTCTATTTATATGAATTTGAACTGTCCCTTCTTAGTTTAGCCTAAACTTTTTTGAGATTCATTTTTGCGTTTCTCCGCTCTTCGGATCTTTGAATCCTCGATGATTCGGATCCCATTACAACAGTTATAAATATGTCACTTTTATTTGTAACATATTTTGGGGAAAAATTAATTTTTGGGCGTTTTGAGGAATCTATGACATTCAGTGCAAGGATTTTCAATGTTTTGGAGCTATCTTCTGACTAATATCTATAATTTTATTACTTCAAAACTACTTGCCTCGGTACGTACTCGTGTGTGTATATATATATATATACTATAATATATATATATATATAGAGAGAGAGAGAGAGAGAGAGAGAGAAAATTTGATGTGAATCCAAAAATAGAAAAATTGCAGGAATTTCCAGGTTACCGTAATATTGTGTCATGGCTACGTAGTATGACAGAGTATAAAAATTCGTTAGTCTTACCTCTAATTGCTATTTCAATATGTGTACGGTTTTACCACCTGTATAGGTATGATTTTAAATAACTAAAATGCTACCCAAATTTGGAAAAAAAGAAACTGAAAGTTGAGAAGAGAAAGTTGATTTTGTTTTTAAATATGTTAAGGGGGGGGGGTCCGCAATGTTAGGTGGTATTTTTTCCGTAGTAGCATGCATATTTCTCCATCATCAGAGCAAATTCACCAAGTTCGTGTAGAGTTCACTTCATCGTAACTGTTAGACTCACACTTGTTACTTTCTCTTACTCCTAGTAAGAAGAAGTACTGTAATCGTGTCAAATTTTCGATATTGAGTTTTCACCGGA
>JAAEAF010014878.1:22422-38126 GCA_011037195.1 Triatoma infestans
TGGGCCGTGGGTATGTAGCATGACCATCGCCCACCCTTCGGCGTGCAATCAGCCTCTGGCCCTCCACCGCAATTCCCCCTCACACCACCTAATCCAATCCTGATCCTTTCCCCTTGCAGTGTTGCCTGTAAGTTACCTGGGTTACTGAAAATCTCTGTACTTGAGGCAATGGACAGGAATCAGTAGATGGAATCTGTAGATCCATCGGGCATGCGATCAGTCACGCTAGCTCGTTAGAATTGAAATACTGAACTACAGGCGCAAGCCAGTTTCCGAGCCAATTGCTTGCAATTGAGGAGAGGATTCATAGTGGCCGTGGTTTAATCAATAACTCCAATGACCCCGAGGTCACAGTTGAGCGGGAGGAGACTCGCAATATAAATTAAACCCCGGTGCCAGCCTGTAGCTGGAAGCGCATTTGCTGGGTGTGCACGGTTTACCAGAGCCTGCTAGGGAGTGCCTTCTCTAGCTTCTGGGAATGAAGTGTGACCATTTTGTGGGACCATAATAGCGTATCTCAACCTGCCCTTAAATGGGTCAAGCAGGGGAGTGCCAGGGTTCGGAACTTCTGCCATGGCGAGGCATTGCACTAACAGTGTCTCGATGGCAGTGACATCCTTCTCTTGTAAAATGACCCCGTTGCTACCCGTACTGGTAAACCCAAAGCGGGTAGGTACGGTCCTTAAAGAACTCCCGAGTACCAGAGGGAAACGGGTATACACGGGAAGAATGTCCTGAACGACTACGTTCATTCTATTTATATGAATTTGAACTGTCCCTTCTTAGTTTAGCCTAAACTTTTTTGAGATTCATTTTTGCGTTTCTCCGCTCTTCGGATCTTTGAATCCTCGATGATTCGGATCCCATTACAACAGTTATAAATATGTCACTTTTATTTGTAACATATTTTGGGGAAAAATTAATTTTTGGGCGTTTTGAGGAATCTATGACATTCAGTGCAAGGATTTTCAATGTTTTGGAGCTATCTTCTGACTAATATCTATAATTTTATTACTTCAAAACTACTTGCCTCGGTTACGTACTCGTGTGTATTATATATATAGATATATATAATATATATATTATAGATATAGAGAGAGAGAGAGAGAGAGAGAGAGAAAATTTGATGTGAATCCAAAAATAGAAAAATTGCAGGAATTTCCAGGTTACCGTAATATTGTGTCATGGCTACGTAGTATGACAGAGTATAAAAATTCGTTAGTCTTACCTCTAATTGCTATTTCAATATGTGTACGGTTTTACCACCTGTATAGGTATGATTTTAAATAACTAAAATGCTACCCAAATTTGGAAAAAAAGAAACTGAAAGTTGAGAAGAGAAAGTTGATTTTGTTTTTAAATATGTTAAGGGGGGGGGGTCCGCAATGTTAGGTGGTATTTTTTCCGTAGTAGCATGCATATTTCTCCATCATCAGAGCAAATTCACCAAGTTCGTGTAGAGTTCACTTCATCGTAACTGTTAGACTCACACTTGTTACTTTCTCTTACTCCTAGTAAGAAGAAGTACTGTAATCGTGTCAAATTTTCGATATTGAGTTTTCACCGGAAATATCCGTTTTGAGGTCCCCTGAGTCCAAAAAAGTGGTTTTTAGCAAATGGTCTGTGGTGTGTGTGTGTGTGTGTGTATGTGTATGTATGTGAACAGCATAGCTCAAAAACCAAAATCGTAAAAAGTTGAAACTTGATATTCCGTTTAGATATCACCATGGGATCCGACAGTGGGTCATCTGTCAAAATTCCTCAACCGGAAGTACCACCTTACTAGTTGGGTTTTTTACATGTTTGAAATTTTCTCAAAAATGGCTCCAACGATTTTCTTCAAACTTAGTGTATCAACTACACATACTAACAGCTACAACTTTTATTTGAAACATTTCTCTGGGAAAATTCATTTAAGGGCACTTATGGGAGGAGGGGTGGGGTTAGTTTTTTCATTTAAAGTGCTATTTCAGTTTATTAGACAGTTCTATCATCTAAATAATGTTAATTAAAATTAAATATGTTGTTGAAATTCCGAGTTTGAAAAAAATCGGATAACCGGATAAAGTGCGTTTACTTTACCACTTTACTAAATAATTTTTTCACTTTTTCGCGATTTTCTCGAAAAAGACTCTGACGATTTTCTTGAAACAACTATATAAACTAAACATACAAAGATCTATAACTTTTTATTTAAAACATTTCTCTGGGAAAATTCATTTAAGGGCATTTTTAGGGGAAGGGTGGGGTTACAGCTTCCTCTATAGTGGTATCACAGTTGATTATACAATTCTGTCTTCCAAACAAAATTAATTAGAAATAAATAGATGGCCTAAATTCTAAGTTTTAAGAAAATTTGTAAGCCGGAAGTGCGCTTTTACTGAACAGTTTTTTCAGTTTTCGACAAATTTCGATATATTTGGTATACATTCTATAACTTTTGTCAATTATAATTTTGAGAACAGGAGTAAGAGAAAGTTGTGTGAGTGTTTCACACCAGATTTTTGGTTATATATATGTGCGGGAGTTATAAGGTAATGTTACAATGTGCGTGTGTGTGTGTGAATGTGTTTAATGACAAAATGGAATTAATATAAATTTTGATTAGACATTAGAAAATAATAAATAGTATACTTAGAAAAAAACTTGATAATTAAATTTTAATAGTGTTGTTAAGTATGCTCAGTGTTTCATCAAGACATATCTATGCATATATACATATAAAATGCATGATTGCATGCACCTCTTATGAAATTCTAGTCTGGGGAACCAAATTTTCTTCTTTCCCCGTTTAAAATACAGATTGTTTGAATGATATATTTTTAAAATCTCCTACCGTGTCCTATTAAAAATACCATTACAAATGCCACCACATCTCTTTCAATATATTCTGAACAATGTAATTTAAACATAAATGAATATCATTTAAAAATAAGCATGACGAATATATTTGATTTCTTCTATTACTTATTTTAATAATCATCACCAATATGCAGTTTGCTGCGAACCTTCCTTACATATCAATTTCATTACATATTTTCTTGTATTAACCCTGCTTGTATTTCACATTTATTTATTACTTGTACAAGCTTTTTGACTGTCCATAAACTTTGCATCGCTTTTCTACGAAATTTATCTATTCTTTTAGTACAGTATACTCCTGAAATAACTCATCACCCCCGTCCTTAATAAAAATGACTTGATAAAATACTGAGCATACTTAACAACACTATTAAAATTTAGTTATAAAGTATTCTTCAAAATATGCTATTTATTATAGACTATTTTCTAATGTCTAATCATAAAATTTATAATAATTCCATTTTGTCATTAAACACACACACACATTGTAAAGTAACCTTATAACTTCCCCACATAAAACCCCATATACAACAATCAAGTGTGAGTGTAACAGAAACATTACGTTACTCTCTACATAAAAACTTGCTGAATTTGCTCTAATGATGGATGAAAATCCGAATCCGGTTAGGAACAAAATGAATACCATGCTATGACGGATAAAATACCAGATTTTTTTGCGCATCAACTACGGCGGTTATTAGCACCCCCTAAACTTTTACTTTCTCTTCTCTGGCCACTCGAGCTAGGATGACACATTTTATAACCTACATGTGGCTTCCACATTTTGCTCTGCAAGGCAGGGTAGACTTTTCGAGCATCTTTCCACATATCCTCTCTTAAATCATCGATCTTAATCTCCGAGGGGGAGAGTGGATTAGTTAGTTGTGCCATCCCGTAAAGATAAATTTGTCTGAAGTTTAATACAAGATTTTTCTTCAAGCAATCAATATAAACTTTGTTTATAAATAATAGATAATTTGATAAGCACTTTATGAGTAAGGAATAGAAGCTTAATTAATAATACAGTAATTGGTTATTTTGTGAATTTGTTTAGAGAATACAGTATTTAAAAATAGCTTTTCTTGAATGTTCAATCTATGTTCAATTTAGCAGCGTTTTTTTTTTTTTTTAGTATTGAGTTTAATAAATAAATTTCGTACCAGTGACATTTCAATCTATTTCTTTCAGATACTATCAGCATTGAAGTGGAAAATGTTTTTGGTTTTATTCAATCTTCTTTTTTTTATTATTCTTTTTATCTCTTCATACAATTATTATTATTATATTTCTTATTCTGAATAAATTATATTTTGTATGTTTATTTTACAACCTGAGTTTTTTTTTTATTTATTTCTCATTAAATTACTTTCAACATTTTCAAATAATACGCTTATGCTTCTTTCTTGTTTTTTTCCCCAATCTTCACAAATCGTAATGTCTTTTTATAAGGTATTTGTAATAAGCTTTTCCCCGATTTTCCCTTTCACTTACTTTGTGTTCATCCCACATTCAAATAAATATTGCAGAAATTTGGGAAAAGAGTTTTTAAAGTTTATTGTATGTTTGTGTTGAGTGTATCTGTAAATATTATAACTTAAAAATTTTACAGTTTGAAATAACAATGTTAGAATAGTAGTTTTTTACTTTCTCTTACTCCTAGTAAGAGGAAGTATTGTAATCGTGTCAAATTTTCGATATCGAGTTTTCACCGAAATATCCGTTTTGAGGTCCCCTGAGTCCAAAAAAGTGGTTTTTAGCAAATGGTCTGTGTGTGTGTGAGTGTATGTATGTGAACAGCATAGCTCAAAAACGAAAAATCGTAGAAAGTTCAAACTTGATATTACGTTTAGGTATCACCATGGGATCTGACGGTGCGTTATGTGTCAATATTCCTCAACCGGAAGTACCACTTTACTAGTTGTTTTTTTTACGTTTTTGCGATTTTCTCAAAAATGGCTCCGACGATTTTCTTTAAACTTTTATATCAACTACACATACAAGAGCTACAACTTTTATTTGAAACATTTCTACAGGAAAATTCATTTAAGGGCACTTCTGGGGGAGGGGTGGGGTTATTTTTCTCTAAAGTGCTATCAGTTGATTATACAATTGTATCATCCAAACAAAATTAATTAGAAATAAATACATGGCCAAAATTCCGAGTTTCAAGAAAATTAGTAAACCGGAAGTGCGCTTTTACTGAACAGTTTTTTCAGTTTTCGACGAATCTTCATTAAATTTGGTACACAAACTATAAAAGCTGTCAATTATAATTTGGAGAACTGGAGTAAGAGAAAGTTGTGTGAGTGTTTCACACCAGATTTTTTTTTAAATTGTTTTATTGATCTTAATCTCAAGTTTTGCTATGGTTTCTACAGCGGCCTTCATCAGAAGCTAAATATACAAACTATTAAGCAAACAGAAGATCTTTGTAAAGTAATTCGCATAAAACAACACTACTAATATATACCTCTTCACAGTTTAAGATTATGATAGTTATATCATCTGTCCAATTACTCTTCACTTATTTACTTAATGAATTTTGTACATTAACATTTTTCGTATTTGTTTTTTTTTAATATAAACTTTATATTAAATACAAATTTCATACTATTACTGTTCTGCATCAGTTCAACATTTAATTTTAATTTTGGTTTAATTTTACTTACTGTGGACCACATTAACTGTACTGATATTAAATTGTATGATTATGAAATTATATTGATCTATCAAAATTATTTATGTGATGAATTTATATATAATTGTATCATATATATATAGAACCCTATGGCGCAACAGTCCATGAAGAGACAAGGCTTGCCAGACGGCGATTTGAATAGAGGGGGCGTGTGGTAAGCATGCCGCAGTTCACACGTCGTTTAGTTCCGGGCCTTCGCTACCTAGGGCGCTACTAACTGTAGCTTCCCACTTTTTATCACGATGCTGGGTCAACGCGTAAGGACGTATCGTATATATAAATAATATAAAATAGAATTAAATATGTTGCCAATATTTAAGAGTTGTAAGAAAATCAGCTGACCGGAAGTATATTTCTCCTAAACAATTTTTTTTTTTTTTTCAATTTTCTAAGATTTTCTCGTCTACATATACAAAGAGTTACAACATTTATTTTTTATCATTTCTCTGGGAAAATTCATTTAACAGAGTTTTAGTGTAGGCGGCACGGGGTTATGCTTTCCATTAACATGCTTTTTTTTAAATTCATTATACGATTATAACATCCGTATAATATTAATCAGAATTAAATACGTTGCCAAAAGTACGGAGTTTAAAGAAAAACGGTTGACCTGAAGTGTGTAGTGGAATCAATTATCGGATGATCGGATCCCACCGCTGCCACCAGATGTAGTGGAATCAATTGTCGTGATTTCTGAGGTATGAAGTTAGATGTCTTGAAGAGGGATTTATTAGGCGGAAGTTAGTTTAGAGAGTTATTGCTTGAATTACTAACACTGAATTTATAAAAATAGAATATATTTTAACAATAATTTGAATGAGCCTAATGGTAACTACAATTAATATGATTTGATAAAAGTAAATAAATAATTTTAAGAGTTAAATAACAAATAATTTAAAATGATTATAATAAATAAACTAATATGCACAACTATGAAAATAATTATAAGTAAAACCTTGAATAGGGACGCGCTCGGAACTCAAGTATAACTGCTGCTGTAAAATGATACTGATATAATAATGATACTGGTGATATTCCTATAATGATGATCCCCTCTTCCAGTGGGGCGAAGTTTATATTAGTCTTACTCACTCACTGTCAAGTGTGTAAGTAAGTTCTCACACTAAGACATCTCTAGTAGCGTGCGACCTTGGTTAGGTCGGCGACCAGTGATTCAGGTCAGTGGCCAGATTTGGTCGCCCATCGGCGACTTTCAAAGACCAGGTGGCTTCTGTTCAATAGACAGGGCTTTATCGGTGCTTGTCTTTGATACCTTTGTATTGAAAAGGCAGCAGCCGGCTGTGGGGCCACTAGTTATAAATTATTCTTTCCTTTTGTTATATTTTGTGAAGGCTTTGACATTGCTGTCATTACAAGTGCGACTCTACTGTATAGGTTTTTTCAGTGATTTTTTTTCCATAAAAACACTGACTAGTTTCATGAAACTTGTTATACTAACGTAAAAACAAAGAGACCTATCACTTTTGTTCGAAAAAGTTTCCCGAGTAAATTCTCATTTAAGGGATGTTTGGGGAATGGATATGCTTTGTACGTAATTAATGTAGTTTTTATAAAGTTTATGTACTCTATTCATATAAATTGATGACAACTAAACATCTAGTAAGAATTATATGCTAGAAAAGAATTAGTCAATTATTTGTATATCGCAGTAAGCGAGTGTTAGTGACGCCGTGAGTCGTGTGAGTACTTCATTCCAGATTTTATATTATTATTATTATAGTTATTGTTATTATTATTATTATTAATAACCTTTATTTGATAAGTATAATAAATATAATATATACAAAAGTAGAGTAAAAGACAAAAGGAAACAGCATGGCAAAAGCCGTCTGCTGGAGTTGCTGCTTATAGAAATTAATTCAGTTAAATAAATTACTTAGAGATTTATATGAGTGATGTTAATACACTAATATAACAAAAAGAAAGTAGGCAAAACTAATTAATAGCTTTTTGATGCTAACTACAGATAAACTTTAGCAACACTTTATATAGCTAACAAATATAGATAACACTTTAAACAGCTCGGTCATACAGTAAATATAAATGGGGAAATGAAAAAAAAAAACAAGGAAAAACAAAAGCTGAGCTTATACTCGTAAAATAATCACAATTATTAAAAAGAAAAGGAAAAATAAGAAATCACTAAAATAGTAAAATTAAAATAAATCAAACGAAAGCACTTTCATTACATTGCTGACAATAAATAAAAATAAAAAAATAATAAAAATAAATAAATGTAAAATAAAGAACAGATAAATAAATCATAGACCCAAATTTGCTGTCAGTTCTGTGGTAAATTAGGTAAATATAAGCACTAAATAAAATTAAGAGTTGAGAAGTTTTAGTCTATAATTCCAGGCCAGTTTAGTAAAGGTAATAAGAGGTCTACACTCCGAAGAAGAGAGAGAATGAACAATGTGACGACTAGTTAAGGTAGATTTCCCCAAATACCGAGATCGGAGCTCCGTCAATGACGGACACTCGACCAGGAAGTGAAAAAGATCTTCCTGGACACACCGGGAGCAAAGAGGGCACAATTTCTGGGGGTCTATATCTTGGTTCCAAGGGACGCAACTCAATGGTAATAGTTCCCCTCTAAGTTTAAAAAGCCAACTCATATCATTTAATAATAACTTATTTTTTGCATTTTGACAAAAAAACAATCCGAATTGAGAGTTTACGTCCACTGCTCGGCCTTTTGGCTAAGATCAAAGTGTATTATTATTATTATTAGTATTATTATTATTATTATTATTATTATTATTATTATTATTATTATTATTATTATTATTATTATTATATACGCGTATACATTTTTTTCTATTTCGCCCTATTATGCCCGGATGAGATCTTTTAACCTATTTCTATATCCTTCCATATCTGTTTATCTAAGAAGTTTTAAGATCAGGCGATATCTCCTCCTCCCAATAACGGGTATGGACCCAGGATTTTAAATCTGTTCTAAATCATAGCATTGCCGTCTACAAGAAGGTATAAGGTCTGTCTCATTTTCTTACAGAATGATATCGTGTTCTAGCCCCAACTTCTGCAGGTGCCCTTTCAGTCTGCAGTAGCCCCGAGAAGATACCTGTTGGCATAAGAATGCTAGTTATACTTAGGCTGATGTACGCCTCAGATCTTTTTAGTCTTCTCTTGCTTCGGCCCTGAAAGCATTTTTCCGAGCAATAGTCTCTCGTAACTTTCTCTTCATATTAATCGCTTACTCCGCAAAAGGTTTCCAGTCCCCTAAAGGGGGATTTACTGTGCACATTTCCAATGCCAGAATTTCAATCGTCTCCATTACTTTTTGACACTTAAATGAGGAGAAATATGTCTTTTTGCCCAAGACGTTAAGGCATTCCCACATCATTTTCAAACTATTGGTATGTGAACTCAGAGCGCCGATCAGGATAGAATTACAATCTCCTGATTCTGATAGGAGTTTTTATTAAGTACTGTTGCAAAAATATATTATTTTATTTTGTTCTGCATGTCATTAAAGTACCAATCTGGGTCATTTTGCAAAAAAAAAAAAAAAAAAATCTGGTGTGAAACACTCAGATAACTTTCTTTTATTCCACTTTTCAAAATTGTAATTGACAAACTTTGTAGTTAGTATATCAAATGTAATGTAATTCGATCGTGGTTTTATAGAAAAAAAATCACAAAATTTGAAAAAATGTCCAGTAAAAACATATATCCGGTTTACTAATTTTCTTGAAACTTCGGAATTTTGGCTAACTATTTATTTCTAATTAATTTTGTCTAGATGGTAGGATTGTATAATTAACGAAGATAGCACTATACCACAAATATAACCCTCCTCCTCCCCCAAAAGCGCGCTTAATGAATTTACCCGGAGAAATGTTTCAAATAAAAGTTGTAGCTCTTTATATATGTGTAGTTCACATGAATAATTTAAAGAAAATCATTGGAGCCGTTTTAGAATCATAGCAGAACATTGAAAAATACTTTTCAGTAAAAATGCACTCCTGAAATTAATATTATTTATATCTTAGAAGTGTGTATTAAACTGAAATAGCACTTTGGATATTCCGTCATGGACGGTATTTTAGTGTAAAGATGGCACTGTTTGTGGTTTGTGGGTGTGTGTGTGGTGTGTGTGTGTGGCCCACTGAGTGAAATGTAGTTGTAATGAGCTTGTGTTTATACAAGCTAGCGAGTTTCTTTACAGCCTGAATTATTAAAAGAATAAAGTGCGTTTTATTGAAATCAATTTTAATTTAATAACGTTACCTTAATGCCTGGACACATGAAATTGAGTCCAGTGAACTTAGGGCCAAGTTTGGCATCCACAAACTGATTTTTTATCCTTTGCAGTCATCAATAAGGATTTTGTAGGAAATAGAATTACAATGCGTACTATTCTATCAGATATAGCAACCATAATTCACCCATTAGGCTTAGTTGGCCCTGAAATTGTTGTGGCATTTTTCCGGACAAATGTTTCAAATAAAAATTGTAGATCTTTATATGTGTAGTTGATGTACTAAGTTTAAAGAAAATCGTTGGAGCCATTTTGGAGAAAATTGCAATAAAGTGGGAAAAAAATCATTCAGTACTTCCGGTACTTCCTCAAGTGGTACTTCCGGTTGAGGAATTTTGACAAAAATAATGTTCTGGCAAATCCCATGGTGATGCCCAAACGGAATATCAAGTTTGAACTTTCTGTTTTTGAGCTGTGCTGTTCATATTCACACACAGACCATATGGTAAAAAACACTTTTCTTAACTCAGGGGACCTCAAACGGATATTTCCGGTGAAAACTAGATATCGAAAATTTGACACGATTACAATACTTCCTCTTACCAAGAAGTAAGAGGAAGTAATAAAAAATTATCACAAGTATTACCAGAAATAATTTTAATATTGCTTACAAAAGAAATTTCACATTTCAAATGTTGAATGATGCTTCTGGATTGAGGTTTTTTGTTTGTTTGTTTTTTTTTGTTTTTTTACTTTTCTTCCTTTTATGCGAAGATCTTTGATTACCTGATTCTTATTCTTTAGAATTGACCATAGACTCTTTACAAAAACTTACTGTATAGAATGCGAGTCAATTGTCGTAAAGGCTGATTATGGAGAAGTAGATTAATAATGATGAATCAATCATAAAGAAGGTGCCAAAAGCAGTAAATTATACAGAAAAACATCAGAAGAAATATTAACAAATATAATTAGAACTGATGGCATTGGATGTCTAAAGAACAAAGTTAAAGTATAATCCAGAGTGTAATGTCTTGCTCTGACAGGTGAAACCGTTTTACATGAACATGCTTTGGGATGGATGAATAAAGACATTTGATAAACTTTATAAATAGAATCTTGACAATGATAGAAAACGTGGTTTATTAGTTTCAACATTTGGAGAATTAATGCAAATATGTTAATAAGGAAAATGAATTTGTTTAAATATACTGTCATTAATGAATATGATATTAATTTAGCAATTTGTTCACTTTTCCAGAGAATTATTTAAGTTCTTATGAAATAATTAATATATTTATTTATTTAAACTAATTTTCTCATTAAAATATATTCTCATCTCTTTTAACAATATTAGATAATTGTAATGTGTGCATACTTGTTGCTGTAGATTCCAATTACGGTTTGTTTCTATTAAAATTTGTTGAAATAATAAATAATCTAGTCTATTGTTATAGTTTATGGTTTTTATTAATAATTAACATGAATATTATTTAATGCATACATATCCAGAAATTATAATTGTTAATTTCTTTTGTTTTAGACAATTTTCGTAGGAATTTAAAACCTGTTAAACGTGATATGAGCACTTTCTTATACTCTAATCTTTTTTTTTTTTACTATCTCTTAATCCTAGTAACAGGAAGTATTTTATCGTGTCAAATTTTCGATATCGAGTTTTCACCGGAAATATCCGTTTTGAGAAATATCCCCTGAGTCCAAAAAAAGTGGTTTTTAGCAAATGGTCTCTGTGTGTGTATGTGAACAGCATAGCTCAAAAACGAAAAACCTTAGAAAGTTGAAACATGATATTCCGTTTTTGTGTTGAAAAAAATAGGAAAACTAAGACTAAAAGTATAATCAGGGATCTGACAGTACGTTATCTGTCAAATTCTTCAACCGGAAGTACGAACTTTAACAAGTTTTTGTTTTTTGTTTTTTTTTTTTACTTTTTTGCGTTTTTTTTTCAAAATGGCTCCGGAAGAGTTTTCTTCATACTGTATTATATCAACTGCACAATCAAAGAGCTACAACTTTTATTTGAAACATTTCTCTGGGAAAATTCATTTAAGGGCAGTTATGGGGGAGTGGTGGGGTTAGGGTTTCATATTAACAAAGTGTATCTTTGAATGTGTAGTTAATATAGAAAGTTTCAAGAAAATTGTTTGAACCATGTTTGAGAAAATCGCGAATAAGTAAAAAACCAACTAGTAATGTGGTATTTCAGGTTGAGGAATTTTGACAGAAAACGTAAAGTCAGATCACTAAACGGAATATCTAGTTTCAACTTTCTACGGTTTTTCGTTTTTAAGCTATGCTGTTCAAATTATACATACATACATACATACATACACATACACACACAATTTGCTAAAAACCACTTTTTTTGGACTCAGGGGACCTCAAAATGGATATTTCCGGTGAAAACTTGATATCAAAAATTTGACACGATTACAATATTTCCTCTTACTAGGAGTAAGGAAAATTAATACTTCTCTTACTAGGAGTAAGAGAAAGTAATACTTCCTCTTACATAGGCGTAAAGAAAGTAATATTTCCTCTTACTAGGAGTAGAGAAAGTAATATTTCCTCTTACTAGGTGTAAGAGAAAGTAATAGTTCCTCTTACTAGGAGTAAGCGAAATTAATACTTCCCCTTCCTAGGAGTAAGCGAAAGTATATTCCTCTTACTGGAGTAAGAGAAAGTAAATTTCCTTCTTACTAGGTGTAGAAGAAAGTAATCTTTTCCTCTTACTAGGAGTAAGAAAAGTAATATTTCCTCTTACTAGGAGTAAGAGAAAGTAATATTTCCTCTTACTAAGTAAGAGAAGTAATATTTCCTCTTACTAGGAGTAGGAAAGTAATATTTCCTCTTACTAGGAGTAGAGAAGTTAAAAGAAATATGTGAAATTGGTAACTAGTTATAACTAAGGAACGGATTTTTATGTATTTAAAAATGCCAAATATTTAATTAAAATATGCATTTATTTTCGTCAATTATGTGGAAAATATGTGATTTTCTTAAAATATTTTCTGGAATATTTAAGTAAAATGGACATTTTTTTTTATGAAAATGGAATTTGGGGGGGGGGGGCAAGTTATAATTATTTATACAAGAAAAGAACATTTTTACAATTTATAATAATTTATTAGGAACAAAATAATTTATTTTTACAAGTTATAATGATTTATACAACAAAGAACATTTTTACTATTTATAAAAAGATGTGTTAAATTTTCAATTTTGAAAACTTCACTCTTCGAAATTGTTTGCAACCACATGAAATTTCAAATGTTGGAACGTAAAGTAACGACGATCTGGGCGTAAGATGGACTTGTAACGACTAAAATATCGTTCAACATCTACAGATGTTATAGGTGCCTTGCTGAAAGAAGTTATCTCATTGGTTGTAAAGGGTACACGATGTTCTGAGGTGACTTCTGTTCCACTGATAATATCAGAAATCTGGCAGATGGTCTGCCGCCCTTTGTTCTTGCTCAGTACTTCTACCAGTTTTGATCTGATCAGATCTCCCTTACTCCCAGGTATTCCTTCCACCTTTTCGATGACTTTTTTAACGTTGGACACGTTTTCTGTCAGTCGAACATTTTGGGACTCAAGTTGGGTAATGGCTTGTGCAAGAAATACGCAATTGTCAGAAATGAATGCAAGGTCGTTCCTTAAATTATGTTTCTCGAATAAAGACTTGGCTGTATTTATCGCTACTGCTTCGTCTTCGAGATGTGAAAGGACATTCTTGATTTTATTGTAGTTTTCATAGTAATACTGAGCTGCTTCCAGCCAAGTACCCCATCTTGTCAATATTGGTTCTGGTGGAAGGCACAAGTCTGGATAGAGATCTTTTAGCATTTTAATGCGACTTGGTGCTTTTAAGAACACTTTTTTAACCGAGGAGATTAAGGAATCTACGTCACGAACAAAGATCGGACAGTTTCTGCTACTCGATGCAAGGCATGAGCAATACACGTCACATGAATTATCTTAGGATAAAATACCTGAATAGATTGCCCAGCCTTGACCATGTTGGGGGCAGCATCAGAGAGAAACAAAAGAACTTTTTCGTTCAAAACTCCACTGGGCCATAGGATATGCTTTGAGGCATCGAAGAATCGTGAAATGGTGGAATGATTGCATTTTTCGAGAACCTCACAGTTCAAAAGGAATGGCTTTGAATCCACATCAGCATCACTGTCAAGTTTTCCAATAACTGCATTGGCAATATACCTGCCTCAAGGTCAGTGGTTTCATCAATTGACACCCAAATCGGTCCATCTTTGATATGTTCTCGAATTTTGTTAGTGTATCTTTATAGATATCTTCCAGGTAGTTTTTCCGCAGAGTGCTCTCGTCAGGCATTTTTTTCCCAATATAGGTCTCTAAGAATCCTAAATGAGGATTTTTAAGTTTGTGGAAAGGGATATCTGCTCTAACCAAAGCCCGACACAGATCTGTACTCAGAGTAGACTTACTTGATGATGGAGATGTAAGGAAGGCTTGATAGGACGTCCTCTCTTTCTTTCTGTTTTTATTCTCTATGTGCGATCCGGTGGCAATATGTTGGGTGACTTGGAAACGTTGAGAGCAAGAAACGCGCTTGTCACAAGCTGTGCAGTACAAAATGTCTCCATCACTTCGAAAAAGTTCTGCTGGAAACTCGCGAAGATATTTAGCAACCAGTTGTCTGTTTGAGGCCGATGTTCGTGGCATTTCACCCAAAAAAGAATACCCTAAGTGACCGAACGAAATGAATTGGACACTTCAACGAACGAGCTGAAAGAACAGACAACGTCAGACAACTTCAAAGAACTAACAAGTGCCCGTCACTGTTTAGCAGCATTCTGTGTAAATTACAATAACCATTGTACCCACTGTGATTCACAGCCCTACAGTCTGTGGTTCACAGTTCTTGTCAACCACCTCCCAATTATGAAAATATGCCCAAAATGAAAAATATGAAAAAATATGTACATATTTTGATTAAATATGTAGAAATAATTATTTATTTTGATCAAATATGTATAAATATGCGATAACATCCAAATATGTGGAAATATGTGAAATAAAAGTAGACTCAAACAGCTTAAAAAGTGTCAGTATGAATACTTCTAGTTGAAAAACGTCTGTAAATTGCCTATAAAAAAATATGTAAATACATACGAATCCGTTCCCTAGTTTATAACCGTACAAATTTTTAATATTTTTTGAAAAAAGGAATTTATTTATTTATTAATTTTACTGGCATTTAAACAATTTCTGGCTAATAGATTTATTTATTTATTCAACTATTTCACGAATATATTTTTGCTTTTAATTTAAATTCATGTGATTGTCTATAAATTTTGTGATGTGTGCATAATACATGTTGCCAATAATTTTCTCATTGCACTCCTACATCAAACATTGAAAACGTGACCACTGGCTACTTTTCCTAATAGGTATACGCCCCCCTTTTTGGGAAGATCTTGCACCATACTTCTCCTTTTTCTTCCCCCCTTCTGTTTCGCTTCATTTCCTGGTGGTCGCTGATAAATTCCCTGTGTACTGACTTGTATATAGTAGAGAAGGCGCTTTCGTTTGGCTTTAAGATCTATGTCCTTTTAGAGTTTATACTTCGTCTTATCCGTTCACTACATCCTACCTCAAACCATAACCCCTCCCCCCCCTCTTTTCCGAAAAAGGAAAAACTTCTTGAACTACTCCAACCAAACCCCAAATCCTACTACTTGGTTTCCATCCCTCTTTCCATCCATTTGTACTATAACATCGTTATTAGGCTCATATCTCAGGAAGCAATCCCAATTACAAAGATCTACTTTTATACTCTTGGCTACTGTTGCCTACTATCTTTACCCTTCTAAGGTACACTTCTCTCTC